>JASXTE010000111.1:0-120014 GCA_030280995.1 Hemileia vastatrix
CCAACTGCCCAACATCTTTTCTCTCTCTCTCTCTCATACTTTCTCTACGGCATGAGTAACACACAAATGTAACCAACGTCTGCATCACTTAACATCATCTTTCTTTCTTTCTTTCTTCCTTTTTTTATCTCATTCATTTTCTCTTTATCCTCTTCAACCCTTTTACCCTGCTGACCTATCTGCTTGACTAACCATTGCACAATACCTCTTCAACTCTTTCACTCTAACTCTAGTCACGAAGTTTAACATTGGCGCTCACTTAATTGCTTGTGATATATCTTTGTCTTTGTCTTTAACTTTTACTTGTCTCTCTGTGTGTCTTTCATCCTTGACCAGTTGACAGTGTTTGCATTGACAAACCAAACAATCCTATCTTTCAACAGTATACACATAACCATAGTCAATAAATTACCAATACGCTTTGATTATACATCCATCAATTGACCAAAACATCAACAAAAACTTTTACATAATATTAAAGATAACTATGTTTTTTTTTCTTTGATTTAAAATACAAATTGATAACAATTTAACTGTTTTATTTTTAAACTTTCACTTGTCAATTTTATCATCATGACAAGTTGTATTGAATGAAAAAAAAAATTGATGGATGAAGATGAATATTTACTGAAAATTCAAATCAAATTTGACCCTTCGGTCATCGACACCAAACAAGCAACCACACACGTGTGTCATTGCCGAATTGTTTGTCCTTGAATTTTGGTGAACTTTCTTGTTTGCCGAAAAAATAGAAATGTCTCGATTGTATGGACGGTCAAGGAAAAGGTAAGACTTGATGTAACCTCAAACTTTAAAAAAAAGTCAAGGACTTTACTTGCACATCACATTATATCAACTACAATTCAATGGTTCCAAGTTGAAGGTGAAACTTTTCACTTTCACTGTCAAAGTTAATACATTCAATCGTATGTATTTGTTAAACTGTAACATTTGACAGTTAACAAAAATCATCATTTTATTTCATTTGATTAAAATCATTTTTTCATTTTAATATATCTTCACGATTTGTGTACATTTACAAGTAATCATCGTGATGTAAGTAAAAGATGATGATGAATTTGTACAATTTATTGTCATCATCATATAACAATTGATGTGTACAAAGTATAAAAACATCAGTGTGAAGAATATAATCATCAAATTTAATTATTGCATGTTCAATGTTCAATGTAAAATACAATGTAAAAATGTTCTAGAACTATATATTTGATAAACATTTTTATACAATTGTAATAAATGTATCGTCGTCTTATTCTTCTTCTTTTTTTTTGTAGACAATTTTTTAACTTAACCTTGACTTGAATGGATCAAAAGATCAATTCATTCAATGTAATTCATTCAAAGAATACAAATAAGTTACTTTTACTTTTCTTTCAACGAATTAACTTTCATGTGAACATTAATGTCAAAGGTACAACACATGTTGAAATATACACAGGCAGATAAAAACAGACTGATAACATACTGTTAACATATGTATGTTTTTTTGGGTAACCATGGGGATAACTTTTGTAACAACTATTAAAGATCAAATTGTTACCTTAAGTCAGATTATACGTATCAAGTAGTTTCGTAATATGTTCACCAAATCATCATCATCATCATCAGATGATTCCACTTGATGTAACATTCATTTGAAATAAATATCATTTTTTCCTTCAACTTGACAAGCAATTATTGAAAAAATATATTTATTAGCAAGAAAGAACACAAAATATTTTCACCTGCAAAGGAAGAAAAAAAAATGACAAAATTATTCAATGTAAAAAAAATGTTACTTCAGATGTCACCACTTGTAATGTTCTAATTGGTCAGTTCGATAGTCACCTATTTGTAAGGTCTAACAACAATCTCATCTACAGATAAATAAAAATGAAAGATCCAATTCAATTGATGATGGGATTTAAATTGTAAGTATATCATTGAAGATATTTAATTGTTATATTTGTGAAGGAAAAAATTTAACTTCGAATGATGATTTGTTCTAATGTTTAATTAAAATCTATATAATATATTGTAATTTCTTTCTACCTCTTCTTCTTCTTCTTCTTCTTCTTCTTCTTCTTCTTCTTCTTCTTCTTCTTCTTCTTCTTCTTCTTCTTCTTCTTCTTCTTCTTCTTCTTCTTCTTCTTCTTCTTCTTCTTCTTCTTCTTCTTCTTCTTCTTCTTCTTCTTCTTCTTCTTCTTCTTCTTCTTCTTCTTCTTCTTCTTCTTCTTCTTCTTCTTCTTCTTCTTCTTCTTCTTCTTCTTCTTCTTCTTCTTCTTCTTCTTCTTCTTCTTCTTCTTCTTCTTCTTCTTCTTAGAAATTGGATGAATTTACGTGATTCTGATACAGGAAAATTATTATGGGAATCATCTGATGATATATCTAAAACCAGATAAAGAACATATTGCTCGTGTACCTAAATGTGTTCTTAAATGTAAATCAGTTTCACGTGAAATTAATTTTACATCAGAACAACCAATGGATAAATTTAGATTGGAACAAAGAATACTATTCAAAGGTAAAATCTTAGAAGAATGGTTATTTGAATTTGGTCATGTTATACCTGGTTCAACTAATACCTGGCAATCTGAAATTGAAGCAGCACCAGAATCTCAAATGATGCCAGCAGAAATACTTACGGGTAATTTAGTCATTGAGACTACCTTTTATGACGATGATCTATTGATCAATACTTCAAGAGTACGCTTGTTCTATGTTTAGATGATGTAACCTTGATCAAATTGATACCTGTTCAAAATTTTCATCATCATCATAATACCAGACATGTTGATTTATTATCATGTATAAATGATGTAAGAATAATTCAACAAAAATATCACATCATGTATAAGTTAGATTATGATGATGATGTCAATTCAAACAACTTATTCAATGAACAGTCAAGTTTGTTCTGATGATGAATCTGTTTCTGTCAATGAAAAATCGATGCACTGAACATTTTAGTTTTTCTTTATTTGTTTTTCATTTGATAATACTAATTGTCCATGTAAACCATTAGAACTCGAAACCACTGGGTCCACAAAATGATGCACAATTAAGTACTTCAACTCGCGCATTCAATCCTGAAAACATTTGATGTGTACAAAACATTCTGACCAAACATTGCAACATCAACAACCAATGACAAATTTCGTTGAGAATAAATAAAATAGTCATTTGATTTGCATGTTTTGTGTCAATCTCAGTATTTTGGTAGTTAATGCGTTATTTAAATGAAAATTTTACTCAAGATATTACTTTTACATTGGATTGGATGGTTAGGTCCATATCTTGTTCAAATCAGTGTGAGAATGCTTCTCTGAATGCTTTCCTAACCACATTTCCTACACCACTGGGAGCTGGAATCAAGGTAACTTGCATTGGCTGTCCATCCAAAAATCTGTTGTTATATTCAAGTATAGCTTGTGAAGCATGTGCGGCATTGAAATAGGTAATCATAGCTGTTGATGAATTGATTATTTGAATTGATTGAACTGGACCGATCTCAGCAAATAATTCATTGATTTCTGACTGTGTGATACTTGGACTCAAGTTAGACACAATGACCGAAAAACCAGTTGGTTGAGATGGACCTCCTAAAGCTGATGCAGTGGGAACATTTGGAGCAGCTATCCTTAAATTTAGTGAAGTAAACAATTAAATAAAATTAATAAATTATGATGACGCAACAAATGATGAAAAATAAAACCTACCTGAGGCATGAGAATCGATTGTGCATGGCGAGCAGTTTGAATTTCTCTCCAACCTCGATTTTTCGATTTGAATGTCGATGCTTTCATTCCACCAGAATTTGACTGTAAATTAGCAGTGGTAGCTTGAACAGCTAATTTAGCACGATGGCGAGCAGATGCAGACTGTAAACCAAGACGTTTTTTGATGGGTTTCTTTCGCTGGTTGAGGATTTTTGCTGACATTCGTATTTTTAGACGGTTTGTTTTGTGGTCCTTTGGTTTTAATAAGCTGCCTGAGATCATTGATAGGTTGAGTCACTTTAAGTAATTTTCCAGTTCTTTGCATGAGTGTTTTACCATCAGCATCGGTCTTGGGTGCATTTTTTTGTCGATTTTTAGTACTTGCTTTGAATCCTGGACTGGCTTTGTTTTTACCGCTTAGAACAGGTTTTGTTTGAAATTTCTTTTTGCCGGTAAGTACAGGTTTACCTTTCTTAGCAACTTTAGCCATCTTTAATGATGAAATATATTAAACTGTTACTGTTTGTTTAGTAAGAGATGAAACAGGATCAAAATGATGATGATATTAGCAGCTTGTCAGTTGCTTGCAGGTCGAGCGATGGCGGCGATAGAAAAAAACGATACTTGCGCCACCCAATGGGTAGAGTGGTAGACTCTTTGCCGCCAAAGGTACTGTTGTCCTGACCACGACTTCTTTTCTATTAATTTTGACGAATTAATTCTCAATGGCACAAAAAGAATTTGTCATACCTCTTAAATTAGAAGAACTTTTTAGTTTTTCCAATGACAAGTATGTTGCCAAATATGATTATGAGATCCGACAAGTACAAGAGCATCTTGGGGGTGAGTATTAATGTCTTTTGTCTATGCTTCGTATGTCTATGTAATGACCGTTGTAATATTAACCAAACTTTTCACTTGACAGGTCTTGATTATAAACAAGTTTGCAGTGATTTTATCAATAATGACCTTGATGAAATTGAAGAAACACATTTAAGTACATTTGCTGGCATTTTGAGGTAAGTTTTGACGTTTTTTTCCTTTCAAGTCATTGATAATTTATTGACAAATGTTTCTATTGATCTTTGTCTCTTGTATCGATATTTGATCAGGCATTTTAATTCACTTGACTCATCCGAACAAACTCAAGCTTGGAAATGTATTTTTTTCACTCATTGTCGAATTGGAAGAAACCATCAAAGAACAAATTTCATGTCAAGTAATGGAACCACGTGAAAAAACGTCGACTATGCAATGTCATGAAGATTTCTATGTTCATATTCTGTTCATTAATTGAAAAATTTGAAGAAAGAGAACAAAAAAAAGGTCAATCTGTTGAAGCAGCTGCTGAAGCAGCAGTGGTCAAAGGCCGTGGTAAGAAAGTTGTTCAAAAAAAATCCGATGAAACTTACGATTGGGAACGTAATCGTGAAAAAGGAATTGAATTATTACTAAAAATTATCATGTTACCACTTCAACGTCTCTTCACACCACCTATTGTTGAAGAATCATTTGTAAATATGACAACTAAATGTTGTTACAAAATTTTGGAAAATCAATCAATCGCTAAAATGGATAAATTGAAACAAAACATCTTTGAAGTCATTGCCATTGCTGTTGAAAAACACAATCACAGTCTTAATTTTTGCTTGAAAGTTATACAATTACTTCAATGTAAAGACTTTCTTTTCAAAGATTTAGCATCATTAATACAACTTATGGTACAAGATCATGATCAAAAAATCATCGTTCACGAACTCATCAGTGAAATTGCTCGTGTTGACATGAACAAAGATTCTCCTGGAACTCGAGCAATTTCTGAATTTTTACGTGAAATGGCAGAAAGATGTCCAGATGCTGTTTTAGCTGCATCTGCTACACTTGTTGAATTTCTTGATTTGGATGCATATCTTATTCGTAATGCTGTACTAAGTGTTATTGGATCAGTTGTTTCTCTTCGATTGAGTGATCCAGAAGCAAGTGAAAGTGACAAAAAATTACGTGATGACCTATTGGACAAATTAGAAGATCATATACACGATTTGACAACCTTCACTCGTGGAAGAGCTATCAATGTATGGACTAAATTATGTACTGAAGGTAAAATTCCTTTATCAAGAATGGATACATTAATTGGTAAAATTGTTGGTCGACTTAAAGATAAATCAGTTTATGTTCGTAAAGCTTCAGTTAATTTTTTAACTGAATTTTTAAAAGTTAATCCATTTGCTGCACGTCTTTCTTATGAAGAATGTTCAGACAAATTAAAAGAAGAAACTGATAAATTAAATCAAATGATTACAGATAAAACGACATGAAGTACCGAGGTAAATTGGTTGAAGGTACAAATACTAATGGCGATAATGCTGAAAGTATGGATGTTGATGAAAATAATGAAGATGAAGATGAAGAAATGGATGAAGAAAAAAAATCTGCCGATAGTCAAGAGACTGAAATTGTTTCACAACGTTCTAATTCAATTTCACTTCAATTGGATGATGAAGAAGTTAAAGCTCAAAGAAAAGTTGTCGCTTATTTGAAAGATTGTGTACAATTCATCAAACACATCAAATATGCCATTCCATTGGTTTGTTCAATGTTAAATTCAGCAAATATCAGTGATTCACAAGAAGCTATCGATTTCTTTGCTTTGTCACAGCTTATGAATTTGACTTCAAAGATGCTATTTCAGGTATTAGAAGTATGCTTTTATTGGCATTTTCACGAGATAAAGCTGTTCGAACTGCAGTTGTTGAAGCTTACAGACAAATTTATTTAAATAATTCTACACTTGAATCTATGAATAGTCGTCAACGATGTATTCAAATTGTCAAAGGTCTCATGGAATTGGTTGAAGGTGCTTCTGTCAGTGAACTTTTAGCATTAGAAGAAATTCTTGAACATCTTTTCATTGCTGGTGATATTGATTCAGATCATATAAAAATTCTTTTTGAAATATTTTCCATGAAATCACCTGAAGTTACTAATCATCAATCTAAAATTGCTTGTAAACTTATTTGTATGTTAGCTTCTGCTGATCGAGACTTGGTTATACAAAATTTAGATATATTTTGTTACCATTGGTTTAGGTCCACGTGCTAATGAAGATTCACAATTAGTACAACTTACTTGTCTAGCATTATCTAAAGCTGTTGATCCTAATCCTAAAGTTGAAGAAATGAAAATTGCTTATCGTCTTGATTGTAAACATGAAATATTTGAACGATTACATCAAATTTTAGTTGAAAAAATTACTGATAATAATGATAAATTTTATTTATCAATGTCTCATGAAGCTATAAAAGTTATCTACAAATTAGCTGAACATCCTGATAAAATATGTCAAGATATTATAAATGAAATATTACGTCTAATTGTTCCTGAACATAATAGTCGTGATTCTGGTAAAGAAAATGAAGAATCAAATACTGAATTATCTGATGAAAATAATTATATTGATGATTCTAATGATTTTGATATTACTAATCGTATACTTTGTCGATTTTTTACAATTGTTGGTACTATTGCTGTAAATCAGTTGATATTTATTGAAAGTTTCATTTTAACTGAAGTTAAAATACGAAAATTTATCAAAGAAACTCAAGAAAGTGAAAAAAAATCACAAAAACGTAAAGGAAGAGGCAAAAATGTTACATCAACAACATCTAAAAATAGAAAAACTTTAACACCAGGTACACCAGCTAATGCTGAAGAAGATATTGGTTTAGCTGGTGCATCAGCTGTTGAAGATGAATTAGAACAATTTCGTGTTCATCGATTAATTGATGACCCAAAAAACTTTTTATCTCGAGTTGCACCAATGATTGTAGAAGTTGTTTCTCATCCAGAAATTTATGATGATTTTGATCTTAAAAATGCTGCTACACTTACTTTGGTTGAATTAATGTGTTTATCACAATCATTTTGTGCTAAACATCTTCAATTATTATTTACTGTTCTGAAAGATCGAAAGAAGCTATGATACGACAAAATATTATCATTGCACTGGGTGATTTATGTTTACGATATCCTAATTTACTTGATCAATGGACACCATCACTTTATAAACCACTTAATGATGAAGATGTCAATGTAAGAAAAAATGCTATCAAAGTTTTATCACGACTTATTTTATCTGACATGGTTAAAGCTAAAGGTCAAATAAGTGAAATGGCACGACTAATTGTTGATGAAGATCCTGTACTTACATCATTGGCACAATTATTCTTCAATGAATTTAAGAAAAAAGAAAATGCTATTTACAATATTATACCTGATATTGTTAGTCATCTTTCTGGCGAAGAAAAAGGTATTGATGAAGATAAATTTCAAGAAATTATGAAATTTTTCCTTAAAATGATTGACAAAGACAAACAAAGTCAATGTTTAGTTGAAAAATTATGCCATCGATTTAGATCGACACTTGATGAACGACAATGGCGTGATTTAATTTTCTGTTTAAATCAATTAGAATTTAGTGAAAAATCATTAGTTAAAATGTATGAAAATTTTACTGCATTTGCTGATAAATTATCTTGCGATGCTGTATATGATGGTGTTACTAATATCATTGAAAGATGTAAAAAATTACCACTTAAAGGTGAAGCTAAAGATCAACTAATTGAATTTGAAGGGAAAGTTAAAGAAGCACGAAATAGAGGAATTGAAGAAGAAAATGAAGAAAATGATGAAAACATTGAAGATGATGATGATGAAACTGAAGAAGAAAACGAAGATGAATAAAGTATAAATCCTCAATAAAGTATATTCCAATGATACAATTTGTCTGATTGTTTACTGTGTTGCCTAATAATAACTATGATGATGATGAATTTAAACTGATGGCTGTAAATGAATAAAGTATTTTGTCAAGTGAAGAATAAAAAATAAAAAATAAAAAATTCTAATTGAATAGGTACAAATTGTTCTTCATCATATTTAATGTGAAGTGTTAAAAAAGTACTACTAAAACAATCAAATAACAAAAGAAAGAGTAAAAGTGTGACAGTTGAAAATTGAAGTAAATCAATATAATGACACTTGAGAGAAAAATTCTTTGTTGTGTTAAGTCAAGTGAGAGAATTATTAAGAATACATTTTCAAGTGTATTACACTAACCATTAAAATGATTCTTCATGTGTCAAGAGAAGGAACTAACAAAATGATTTATTGTTACGTAAAAAAAAATTATCATCAAGATGATGAAGGTAGTTCAATGGTTCCACTTGGACAACTGTGACTTCATTTTGTTACAAATAACCTTTTCTTATCCATTGTGACAATACTTGTGATCATTCAATTGAATCCTCATTGGTTTTTACAATAATCTTTTATCTTCTTGTCACTATGTACAATTTTAAAATGTTTCATTTGATAAAGTGTATGTTCACTAATCACCATGTAAAATGCTTTACATTATTATTTGATGTACTGACTTAAGACTTGTTCTTTTGCCTTTTGTAAAGTAAACAATCATTCACTAACTCACTCACTCACCATCAGACCAACTTGAACAATTGTTGAAGCAGTTTAAGATTTACCGACGTGGTCACTGGTTGTCAGAACAAATAAGACACAACTACACACAACTACACACAACAAGTTGCAACTATTGGTCAAACTTGTCTGTTTCATAGTGTGTTCAATGTGCAACTGATCAACTGATCGACATGACACTTCACACTTGTGTCATCGGAGCTGGTGCCTCAGGTTTAACTGCAATTAAATCGTGTATTGAAAACAATGTTAAAGTCACCTGTTATGAATCTTCCAATGTCATTGGTGGCATTTGGTCAACCGATGTTACCAAATACACCATCACCAACTCAAGTAAAGAACATTCCGCTTTCAGTGACTTTCCACCTCCAAGTGAATTTCCTTTGTTTATGAATCAAAATCAAGTAAACAGTTATCTCCAAGCTTATGCTGACCAATTTGATTTAACCAAATTCATCAAGTTATCACACAAAGTTACATCCATCAAGTACATTGAAATATGTGATGAGGCATTCAGATGGCAAGTGACAACCATGGTTAATGGATCAAATGAAAATGTTAAAATGGAAGAATTTGATGCAATTCTTCTTTGCACAGGATGTCATGAAGAACCATTCATTCCTGATGTGAGAGGGATGCGACAAACATTCACTGGATCGATTATACATTCGAGTAATCTGTACAAAGAGGAAGATGGCAAAGAACAGATCAATCTCGGTGACAGAGTTGTCGTCATCGGTGGAGGCAACTCTGCCGGTGATTCAGCAGTTTGGTCATCAGACAGAACAGATCAACCAGTGGTTATGTTGGTGAGAGCTGTTCCATGGATTATTCCAAGACGAGGTTCTTCTGGTTATCCTTTGGATGCTCTGTTCAACAGCCGGTCCTTTCGAGCTAAACTAAGTTTAATTCCGAGTCGACGTCTTGTCAATTTCATCCTTGAATTCGTCACCAAATCGGTTTACTTTGACCATAAACTGTACTGTGGAGGAAATGAACCGACTCATCGAATCTTCGATGATCAGTGTATGATAAATGACATCATACCATTCAAAGTACTTTCTGGTAATTTGAAGATTGTTCAATTCAAATCAATCAGCAGATTCAATGCCAATTCAATTGATGTTGTTCTCGCAGATGAAGATGAAACTATTTCCATTCCTTGTGACAAGGCAATATTTGCAACTGGTTTCAAAAGTCAGTGCTCTTCAAATCAAGTTCTTGGAAAGTTGCTTGATCAACAGTTGAGTTATTCTGGTCAACCAGTTCGAGCGAATGATGGTTCTGAGTCAATCTATCCACTGTACAAACACATGTATGTTCCTGAATTCGGTCATTCATTTGCTTGTATCGGATCAGTTACACCTTTAGGTCCAGTCTTTCCATTGGTCGAACTACAGAGTCGTTGGGCAGTTGGACTCATTGCTACTCATGGTCGCGGTGATGGTCGCATCAGACCACTTCCAGATGTCAAGACGATGAAGTCGAATATCCAGAGAAATCAGAGAACAAATCCTCTAGCAGCCAACAAAGCCAATCTGGTTGATTGGATGATCTACATGGATGAAATTGCCAGTGAAATATCTGCATGTCCGTCATTCTGGTCATTATTGATGACTGATCCGATTGCTTGGTACTACAGCTACCTCGGTCCATGTTATCCTTACCAATTCAGACTGAATTACCCAAGTGAACAACAGACAACGCAAACTGATTCATCTGATTTCATTTCAACCGATAAAATGGAAACATCTGACATCAAAACAAACTGGAGTTTGATGAAGAAATGCAATTCACTGGATTCGATGATCAGAACTGACTCTTCTCAGCAACCAGTTGATTCTATCACTGATCATGATGACAAATGTGACAAGCGAGGAAATATAAATAATCGATCATTCAAACAGATCCAACCGCGAATCGCCCTTTTGACAGCCAAGGATAGAATTAAAGATGCGTTCAAATATCATCAAATGAATTGATGGAATTAACTCTTGACACATTTATCTTTTCTCGAAATTTGATAAATTATTTGTTTATTCAAATAATCCTGTTGAATACAATCTGTAAGTTTAATTTGAATCTCTCCAGTTGTTATGGGACAACATGATGTTGAGTGTTTTTCTCGGCAGGCAAGTGGCCGACTCCTTATATACTTAATGAGTAACAATTAGCAGCAACAATACGCGAAAACTAGCAGAATATTCTGAAATACAAGAAGATTATTGGAGCTCGTTCTAGTTCAATCATTGTTCTTTATAATTCAATGAGCAACAATGGTGGCAACAATCAGTTCCGACACCAATACACCAATGTAGTGATCATTTGTTCATTGATTGATCGACCTGCAAGATGATACCAATTATCTTCTTAATCTCTCTTTCACTTATCAATACAGCTTCTACAAATGAAAATAAGAAGATCCTTTTTGTTTACACCAACAAGTTTGGAAAGTATAATATCTATGACTACTCTATATCTATTTATATTATTTTGAGGAAGACCCATGCAACCTAGTTAGAAACACTAAACACAGTGCAGCAACGGATTGTAAAGCGTTTTATAATCAGCAAGTGGTTGAAACGTTAAGTGAATTAGCCACCATAAGTAATCAGTCAGATAGGATCAACATGATATTAAGAATCCTACCAAAAAGATATTTTTTGGGAGGAGGGACTCAACATCTCTTCTTCGACGATAAAAAAATCGTGATTCGGTGAGTTTCAACTTAACATCCGATTGACATTTATCCAAATCAACTTGCCTTTTCCCAACAGTTAACCGAACTCAAGTCTGATGTGGTGAGGATTAGTGAATGTCTAAGGAAACTAGTTGAAAATGAAATGGATGAATGTCTAAATGAA
The DNA here is from genome assembly GCA_030280995.1 of Hemileia vastatrix. Classification (NCBI taxonomy): domain Eukaryota; kingdom Fungi; phylum Basidiomycota; class Pucciniomycetes; order Pucciniales; family Zaghouaniaceae; genus Hemileia; species Hemileia vastatrix. Next base: position 12,080 of record JASXTE010000111.1, read on the forward strand.
GAAACCTTCTTCAAAAAGCATGTACAAGGATTCAGAACAAAAAAGGAGGAATTCAACGTGATCATTATTGATAATTTCATTCCAAGTGAAAAAAAAATCGGTTTTTTTCGCTGTTAAAACTGAATTTATACCCAATCCACCGTCGCCAACTTGCAAGACAACTAAAGCATCAATCAAAAGCATTGCTTCAGCATCAACCAGCAACGAATCATCCTCGATGATATTATGGATAATTCTTATCATTGCACTTGCCGCCTAATTTGCGTTGTCATAATCATAAGACGTCGGAGATAATAAAAACACTAAAAACACTGAAAATAGCCAATCCTTATATGCTTCAAGCTAATGGTGACCAATTTGATTCAAACAAGTTCATTAAGTTCTTACACAAAATTACATGTTATTTAGTTGATGCAATTCTCCTTTGTACTGGGTGTCATGAAGAACCATCCATTCCTGATATACTCAATTAGTAACAATCAGCAGCAACAATAAACGAAATATTTTGCTTAAAGCAGAATATTCTCTAAAATACAAGAAGATGATTTGAGCTCATCTTTGTTTCCTCATTGTCGATACTTTGAAATCTCTGTTATCTTTTTTGAATTAGTCATACAGGTGCGCTCATTCGCCATTCCAAGGAATGTGCACTCTTTGTTTAATAACAAATGGATTCTTTTTGTTCTTGTTTGCCCAGGAAAGTGATTACTGTTCACACCTTTTCATCATGATACAGACATAATGAGGAATCAAAACATTTGATGATGGGCGTGATTGTCAGTGATTTACAAGATCACATTGTATGTGATCATTTGTTCATTGATTGATCGACCTGCAAGATGATCACAATTATCTTGCTAATCTCTCTTTCATTTATCGATACAGCCTCTACAAATGAAAGTGAGATCTTTTTTGTTCACACCAACAAGTTTGGTGTCAATTTCACTGTCCATGACTTCATGTCTGGTGTTATTCAGTATTCACCCCATTATCCATGCACTGATGTTTCTTCTTCTGATACTATTGGAATATCCGAATGTGAGGAGAAATTTAATATACTAATGTTTAAAAAATGTTTAAAAAATTGACTGAACTTAATAAAACCAGTCAAAGTGTTATCAGAAAAGTGGAAAAATTCATCAAATTGAAAGACCAAGTGAATATCACTACTGATTCCCTCTTCTTCGACGATGAAAAAATCTTTGAGTCGGTGAGTTTCAATTCGACATTTGATTGACATTTATCTGAATCAACTTGTCTTTTTCCAACGGTATAACAAACTGGAATCTCAAATTGATGAGCTCATTGAATGCCTCCAAAAACTAATTGATAATGACATGGATGAATGTCCAACCAAAACGGATTTGAAAAAGAAAATACAAGCAATCAATCCGTCTTTCAAATTCAACATGATCATTGAATAAGTGACCGTGAAAGATGTCAACAATGTGTAAAGATAGACAGCAGGTCTCATTCCTACAGGATGATTGTAATTGTTCTTGATTCACTTACCTGTTCATATTTGTGTGGTCAAGTTGACTGCTGAGTTTGTTTGAACAACGACTGGAAGCTTGACATCTCAAACAGGTAAAAGGAAAAGATGCCTTGTAATCAACTGAAGTTTTCACATTCCGACCATAGAATAGTTCAAATCGAAAGGAAAGAGGAATAGAAATGATCTCGTTGGACAAAGGAAAGACAAAAAAGAGATTAGAGAGTCGACACATGGTCAAATTAATTATGTATCGTGGAAATGATTGAAACAACATGATAAAAGAATGTCAGAGTTGCAGGTTGAACTGTGCCAGTCCACATTGATGCCTAAGAAAGAGATTGTATCAGGATGAGGATGATCAAGAGACGCGAACTGTCATCGAATGGCTACTCGATCTCGACTGTAACCCTTTTTATAGTTGCTCACAGTCACGAAAGAACAAGCCAAAGGAATGAACTGATTAAAATATTGTTCAACTCCAACATGTCAACACCCATCAACCATAATTAATCGTATGGTTGAGTATCGCCTATGAACATTTTTCAACCGATTTGATGACTCTCAATCGTATTAACAACAAATAAATGTACTCTCTACTTTTTTTGAGCCATTACTTTCAATAAAATATCTTACTTGTTTAATTCATAGAATTCCAGCCAATTGAAACCTTCTTTTTGTGTCTCTATTGATGCATAAGCTTTAAAAAACATTAATGTTATGACAGGATGTCTTGAGTAAGACAATATTGTTATAAGTGGGAATGTTTTACTGTTCACAGGAAGTAACCATGACTCAGCATCTACAGATCCTTTGATGTATATCACGTGAAGTGTTGACATATATTTTTTCTTCTTTTCCTCTTTACTCAAATGAAAACATCCTTTGTCTGATCAGGTAAACGATGACTGTTCACACCAGATTTCATCATCATGCAGAAATAGTGAGCAATTGAAACATTTAGTGATGAGCGTGAGTGTTTGTGTTCAAAAAGATCTCGTTGTATGTGATCATTTGTTCATTGATTGATCGACCTGCAAGATGATAGAAATTATCTTCTTAATCTCTTTTTCACTTATTAATACAACTTATACAAATGAAAATGAGAAGATCTTTTTTTCACACCAACAAGTTTGGGGCGAATTTCACTGTCTATGGCTTCATGTCAAGTGCTACATTCACCATTTTCCCCATGCAATGAAGTCCTCAAAGCTTCTGACAGCATTGGAATATCGAAATGTCTGAAGAAATATACTCATGGTTGAAAAATTAACTCAACTAAATAACACCAGTCAAAGTGTCATGAGAGAAATGAAAAAATACAACAAATCAAGAGAGTAAGTGCAAATCAAGACTTTTCATCTCTCCTTCGACGACCAAAAAAACATCGATTCGGTGAGTTTCGATTCGACATTTGATTGACATTTATCTGAATCAACTTGTCTTTTCTCAACAGTACGCAAAAATGGAATCTCAAATTGATGGGCTCATTGAATTCCTCCAAAAACTAATCTGAAAGTGACATGAATGAATGTCCGACCAAAACGGATTTGAAAAAGAAAATACAACCAATGAATCCATCGTTTGAATTGAATAGAATCATTCTTTATGATTACTATATAAGTAGTCATATCAATTTCCTTGTTATCAATACTGATTCTACTGATTCTATCACCAAATCACCGTTGCTACCTTTAACAACAGCATCAATCAACCGGACAACTGTACCATGAAGATTACCTGCCGACGGAGTGACCCTTATATCCATTGTTAATTCAAAACATTGCAAATTATTTGATTTGCATTCTTAATAGTTCACGCGCATTGAAAAGAAATATCCCTTTCCTCTGGATCAATGCCAATGGGATATAATGAAATGTTATCGTCATTGTCTTCGATATTTTGAGTGTTTTGAGTGTTTTGAGTGTTTCCATCATTACTGGTATTTTTTTTGCACGTCTTTTAATAATGACAAAGGAAACTATACCGACGACAAGTTCAATGATGAGAATGATAATTGCTGCTATTGCTAAAGGTGACAACGGTGATTTCGTGATGAAATCGGTAGAACCAGCATTAATAGCAAGGAAATTGATATGATTACTTATTTTGTAATCATAAAGAATGATCATGTTGAATTTAATTATTCTCGAAAAAGACAAGTTGATTCAGATAAAAGTAAAACAAATGTTCAATTGAAACTCACCGAATCAACGTTTTTTTGATCGTCCAAGAAGAGATAATTAGTCGTGATATTCACTTGGTCTTTTGATTTGACAATACCGTCAGAAATTTTGGGAACCTCATTGCATGGGTCAGAATGTGAAAACCTCATAACACCAGACATGAAGTCATAGACAGTAAAATTGTCACCAAACTTGTTGGTGTGAACAAAAAGGATCTCACTTTCATTTGTAGAGGCTGTATCGATAAATGAAAGAGAGATTAGCAAGATAATTGTGATCATCTTGCAGGTCGATCAATCAATGAACAAATGATCACATACAATGAGATCTTTTTAAACACCAACAATCACGTCGGTGTGGAATACTCACACATTCATGAAAATAATTACCAAGGAAGTTGATCTATGCAATAACTTGAAAGATTCAACAAGTTTGTTTCTGGATTTTCATTCAATTCTCAAGATAGTCGCGAATCATTTGAATTAATTAAATCAAGAGTAAACAATGAATTTAATTTTTGTGCAAACTTTTACGTATCATTTATTTAGTCTAACAGTGCTATTGAATACAATTTTTAGGTTTAATTTTAATCTCTAGACTTGCAATGGTACAACATAATGTTGAATTTTCCATAGAATCAATATATTGTTTCTTTTTACCCTCAATGATTCATATTCACAAATTTGTCCATAATTTGATTTTTGAGCTGTTGTACTAATATTTCGTTTAAATCGAGAACAATATTTAGAGTGACCATGGACACTTTAACTACACAGTTGTGTGAGGTAAATGTATTGATTCACATTAGATTGAATTCGACTTTCATTCCTTATTCAAATAAAAAGCATTAACTTGGGGTATCACAGGAAGCAGATTAAGGTAGAACAATCAAAACAGATGATAATAATCAGTCGAGAAGGAAAGATTCTTGGTTATACTGTCAATTAAACTCCAAGTGCATTGAAAGTCGTTGAGGAAGGATAAAGAGTAAACACCAATAATAATTAAACATAAGTTGGTGAACCAAGTAACTCGTTTTGACAAGCTTTACAAGTATCAGCTTCACGAGAATTAACAAGGGTACATTTAGAACATTCCTGTCCACCAGATATAAGGACATGTTGATCACTTTTCTTGTCTTTTGATCGTGAACACATTTCACAAACTTCACTGTTAGTTTGATTTAAGAATGTGCAAAATTGACACGACCAAGATGACATATTTGAGTGGTTAAATGGTAATTTCATTTGATTCGATTTTTGAGTCGATGTTGATAGTTGTGTTGGTGGGGGAGGAGGAGGAGGTCCTTTTTTAATAATATTTCGATTAGTCGATTGATCAATATATCCATTGGCTAATTGTTGATGCATCAGAGGGAGACGACGATGATCATCAACAGTAGATGAGGATGATAATGATGATGATGATGTAAGGTGCTTGGCACTATCAACTTGAGTATCATAAACAGTATAACGATTTAATTCAATCCCAGATGCACTTGAATGATGTGCAATGAAGTCTAAAGATGAACCATCATTTGTTGACTGTTGACAACGAGACACAGTCATCGATGGTTCTAACAATTTTGGTTTTGGTGCATTGTAAGTTGTACCATAGTTTTGAATGGTAGGTTCATGGTATTGAGTACCTGAAGTTTGATAAATTGTTTTAGGTAATTTTGAATTTCGAATATACGACTCTTGTAAGGGCTGATGTTGGGCAATTGTTGGACAAGTTGAATTATCAGAAGGCGAAGGTGAATGATGACCACCACAAGCGGTATAATTGTTTTGCCGATGTCCAATTCTCAGTTCTGAAGAATCTGATTCAGACCTAGGAATATATCTTTGGTTGCTCCAATTGATAGATTGCTTGCCATACAAAGGTCGATTGACCAATGTCGTGATGATGGAATCAACAACATCTGCACCAGCTGTCTCTGCTCCAATTCTATTTCCTGGTTCTAGAATAGTTCGATTCTTGGGTATATTATTGACTGCATTTTGTAAAGAACTTCCATTATTAAGATATTTGACAGAGTAGTTATTAGTTACTTGATTGGCAAACATGGCAGGAGGAGGTATGAAATTTGCTCCCGGTGAAATTGAAGCTGAATTATTTCGATTGTTCTGAGACTGCAGTGGTTGCAGTGGTCTTTGTTGTTGTTGCTGCTGTTGTTGCTGTTGTTGTTGTTGTTGTTGTTGTTGTTGTTGTTGTTGTGACTGCTGATTTTGTTGAAGATGACCACTTGACTTGGCATATTCATTCACTGGTGAAAGTTGATCGTGCCACAAGGTGTGTCGATGATGGTCGGCATGTGGGTCATACGTTGGAAGTGGTAAAGAACCAGAATTTGACTTAGAGGACAAACCAGTACTGTTTAAGTCCACTATGTGGCTTGAATTGGAAATGGGAAATTTGAGCGATAAAGGTTTACTAATTGATGGATCACTGATCAATTTGACTGCATGTTCCAAACCAGTGGCAAATCGTAATCGAATAGAGAAAATTTCATCAAATGTTACATCTTCATGACCTTTTTTCTTCAAACGTTCACAAATAAGCAGTAACATTTGAGCTTCAGCCATAGCTATCATACAATCAAGTGAAATTCTAGTCAATTTATCAGGATCAACCGGACCATCTATTGTTAATTGACCAGGACAATCGGCTCGTTCTCGATAACCCATGGACAAGAGAATTTTTGAAGGATCAATCAAATTATTTTGAATAAAATGTCGATAAAAACCTGAATAAGTATGAATTGTTAAATATTCTTTCCTCCATGGATGTCTTAATATATTGGAAGCATATTTTTCAAGCTTTTCAAACGATGAAGCAACATCGATTGGTGAATATGAATCAGCTTTTTCAATAACAGATCGATTAAAACAATTAGATACATCAGTACAGCTAAATTTTTGTGAATGAGGCACAATAGAAAGTAATTCAAAGATTAATACTTCCAATTTATCTTTTAATTCAAGTTTAGGTGGTGAATCTTCAATATCCAAGTAAGATAAATGCATTTGATGTATTTTTTGACGCAATTGTTCAATATTAAATGGTGATGTAGCTGAATTTCCATTAAAATTACCATTGGATGAAGTTATATTTTTTACAGGCAAATTTAATGAAGAAGGACCAGGCATTATGTATTCAATGGACAATTATAATTAACAAATAATACAGTACAATTAATCGGTATATTTTTATGACAGGTTGAGCTCTTTTTGCAAAGCCTACAAACATCACAATAGATGGAGCTGTAAATCTTTTCCCTGGGGAATTTACTTTGGATTTGAACCAGATTCGGATTCGACAATATACTAACGCTATCTATCGTTTGTGGGAACAAGCGTTCCCTCTCTTTCGCCGAGTCAAAGAGACTGCACTCAGACTCGCCATTTTGGCCTTTGTTGGTTGATTGGCGAACGTCAGTGTCACTTAAATTTAAAAATGTCTTCTAATTCATCTGACTCAGAGCATTCTGCATCTGATAACAATGAAAATGGATACTCATCGACTGTCAACTCACCACCGCCAAGTCACTATTCATCATCTAATGATGATGAATCGGACGAAGACATTCCATTATCAAGAATGAAAAAGTCTAAAGAAAATTCTAAAAAACGTAAAAAGAAACAAACTAAAGATAGTAAATCAGGAAAGAAAGCCAAAAAGTTAAAGAAAGAAATTAAAGATGAACCTGATCTTAGTAGTCCTGAAAAGAAAGGTAAGAAAAAGAAAAAAGAAGAAGAAGTTGCTGAACATATTTGGAAATGGTGGGAAGAATCAGATCTTGATTCTGATAGAAAGTGGAAGACGCTTGAACACAAAGGACCGGTATTTGCTCCAGTGTATACACCACTTCCATCAGATGTCAAATTCAAGTATAACAAAAAACCAATGAAATTATCACTCCCGGCCGAAGAAGTTGCTACTTTTTATGCTAAAATGCTTGATCATGAATACACTAGCAAGGATATTTTTAATAAGAACTTCTTCAAAGATTGGAAAAAGTTTATGAATGAAGAAGAACGTAGTACCATAACTGATCTTAAGAAGTGTGATTTCACTGAAATGCACGAACATTTCAAAAAACTGTCCGAAGAACGTAAAAGTATGTCAAAAGAAGAAAAGAAAGCTCTTAAAGCTGAACAAGATAAAATCACTGAAGAATATGGTATTGCTATAGTTGATGGGCACAAACAAAAAATTGGAAACTTTCGTCTTGAACCTCCTGGTTTGTTTCGTGGACGTGGAAATCATCCAAAAATGGGTAAAGTTAAACGACGAGTTGAAGCGGAGGATATAATAATCAACATTGGCAAAAAAGCCAAAATTCCTGATCCTCCTTCTGGTCACAAATGGAAAGAGGTTCGACATGACAATACTGTCACTTGGCTTGTATCTTGGACAGAAAATATCATGGGAAATGTCAAGTATATCATGTTAAATCCTTCTTCTAAACTCAAATCAATGAAAGATTGGAAAAAATATGAAAAAGCTCGTGAACTTCATAAAGTTATTGATCAAATACGTGAAGATTATAAAAATGATTGGAAAGCACGTGAAATGGTACGACGCCAACGAGCTGTAGCATTATATTTTATTGACAAATTAGCCCTTCGAGCTGGTAATGAAAAAGATGACTCTGAAGCAGCTGACACAGTTGGTTGTTGTTCACTTCGAGTTGAACATATAAAATTGTATGAAGAAATCGATGGAAAAAATCATGTAGTTGAATTCGATTTTCTAGGTAAAGATTCTATTCGTTACTTCAACCAAGTTCCGGTGGAAAAACGTGTATTCAAAAATCTTAAAATATTCATGGAAAACAAAAAACCAGGCGATGATTTATTCGATCGATTAAATACAATGACATTGAATAAGTATTTAAATACACTTATGGATGGACTATCAGCCAAAGTATTCCGTACGTACAATGCTTCCATTACACTTGAAAGACAATTGGACCAATTAATGGGGCCCCAAGGTGACAAAATGTCATTGGCTGAAAAAGTTTTAGCTTACAATAGAGCTAATCGTGCTGTAGCTATTTTATGTAACCATCAACGTACTGTACCCAAAGGTTTTGAAGGGCAAATGGAAAAACTTAAAGAAAAAATCAAAGACAAAGAAGGTCAAATTAAAGAACAAGAAAAAGCTCTTAAAAAAGCTAAAAAAGCTGGTGACGATAAAGAAAAAGAAAAGATCAAAAAGAAACTCAAAACTATGAAAGAACAATTGGACAAATTAAAAGTTCAAGAAACTGACAAAGAAGAAAATAAACAAATCGCCCTTGGTACATCTAAACTCAACTATCTTGATCCAAGAATTACTGTTGCTTGGTAAGTTTAATTTAATTATTATGATCAATTATCATCACCTTGGTTATATTGTTATATAATTATTTGTTAATTTATCATTTTTTCTATGTATACTTTATCTTTATCCCAGGTGCAAGAAATATGAAGTTCCAATTGAAAAAGTTTTCACAAAAACACATCGTGAAAAATTTAGGTGGGCAATTGAAATGGCAGGACCTGACTATCGATTCCAAATTTAACAAGATACGATGGTTGCTTTTCAGTGTTAGTTATCATGATATTTATAATGATGATGAAGATGAAGATGATTTATTGGTGATGCGAACACTTAATTGACCTTATGACTTGACTTTATTCCCAATTAACCCACCTTCTACCACCCAATGACCACAACAACAACAACAATGATAACAATAACAACTACAACAACAAGAAGAAAATATCTGGTGATAGCCAATTGACATTTCATCAAGCATGAAAATTTGGTCTGAAGTCGACGTATCATCCATTATACATTTGTCACTTTGCTGCTTGGGTGAAAATTTGTTTGAATATGCATTGTGAACAAACTTTCACGGCAAAGTTAGCACAAAATTAAAATTTCTGAGCTAACATTAAAAACGCACTGTAGCCGTACTATTGTACCCACTGCATTTAATTTTTCTAAATTTAGGCTTTTCTCCAACTTCTTCAACTTGAACTTCTTCTCCTCCTATTGATCATCTTAGTTATACCTTTTTTTTCTATACATTTCATCAATCAGCCAATCCCCACATATTGAGCACATTTCACATCATCCAAACTTCCATTTTATCAATCAAGTCGCTTTCTTTTACCTTCTTTACTTTGTCAACATTTGTTTCATTGTCTCCCTCTTCATCTTTATCTCTTTCCTTTTTCCTTTATCTCTTTGTCTATTTCTTTCATCATCTCTCTCTCTCTTTTTTTTGTCGTTCAACGTTTTCATTTGATAATCTTAGTGATTCTAATATGAATTACCATCGACGACCAGGTACAAACTTCTCAAATCCTGTATCTTGTCATTTGACTGTCTATTGACTTTTCTTTACAAAATGAAAAGTATGATGATTAAAATGATTAATACATTGAATGAAGTAAACAAATGATCTGTTCATAATTTATACTTGGAATTCTTTGTCTTTTTTTTCTTTCTTAAATAATAAAAACAATCCGTATGATCGGCCAATTTGAAAGATAAAATTATATGATACATCTTGATGATGAAGTGACAAGGATCAAATGATCAGTAAAGAGGTTTGGTAAAGAAAAATATATTTTTTTTCTTCTTCTTCTTTTCTTAAGCGTAAAGCCATTAGTTAAATTATTCGCTGGTTGATCATGATTCTTACCTGTTTCACCCTTGAAAATGTAAGTAGTTAACTTGTCGCCTCAATTGACTGATCAAGTAGATCATTTTAACTCTCTTCTACTACTTCTACTACTACTGTTGTTGTTACTTTTATCATCTCAAATAGATACTGAAGATGCTGATGGATATATCAATGTAACATTATTATCATTCAATTGATCCTTGTTCTTGTCAACGATACACATGATGAATCTTTCATTCTACCTTTACCTTCACCTTCATCTGTAATGTTAACACACTGTCTCATGTCTTTTTTACTTGGTCGAATAATCATTCTTTACTTTTTTTACCCCTCAACTGTAACCTGATGTAACTGTTAACATTTATCAACATCTTTCACTGTATCATCTGTTTATGTAGAGCAGAAGGTTTTTTTCCTTTCTTGACTTATTTTTTTTATCCATATAACATGACAACTTTTTCATCAAGTTAACTTTTTGTTACTTTCTACTTTGTATATCGTTAGAATTTTATTTCATCAATTCGATCATGATTAAGACATCAAGATGATTCAATTGACACCAAAAGTCAAACATTGATTGTAACATTATCCTTATTTTTTTTTATTGTAGATTTTGTTTTCATCCATTTATTCGTAAAGAAGTAAAATACAAGATAAACAAATATCCTTATAATGTTACATATGTTTATTAAGTTTGAATTAAGTAGTAAAGTTTATAGGTTAAATAAAGTTTCCAAGTTAAAAAGTAAAAAAAGAAGAAGAAAAGTTATTTGTAATTATCATCAAATATAAGTAAATTGTGTGCATAATGATGTATGTAATTGTTTTGTGTGTATTAATTAAAAATAATGTCATACTTTAATTGTGTAAAAAAAAGTGTATCATCAAGGTGGATGAGTAAATGGAATAGTTGAATGTCCAAATGACCATCCTTGAGAATCAAACCAAATAATTCGTGGTCCTAATAATAATTGTCGATATATCGATCGTTTACGTCTTTTCTTACCCATAATATCTTCATCATTTGAACTAGAATTTATATTATCATCACCATCATCATTATCATCATCACCACCACCTGTATCACCATCATCATTGTCAGATCGATCAATTATTCCACCTGCAGATAAAAATTCATCACATTCATCTGCTAAACGTTGATTGGTATGTTGATTAAAGAATCCACTTCTTTTCATAAAAATATTATCCGTATTATTATTTTTATCATTTAATTTGGCTGAATCTGTATAATTGAATATAGGTGATGAAGATGATGAAGATGAAGATGATGAAGATGAAGATGATGAAGATGAAGATGATGATTTTATTGATCGACGTTTACGTCCAACAAATGGTACACCTGGTATCATTGGTGGCATTGGTGGCATCATCATTGTTGGACATGGACATACTGAACATCCACAATCTGATCGTCTTCCATAACAATCACTCATCATCATTTTTTTCTTTTTCTTCATCATTTTTTTCATTTTAGAAAATATTTTTTTAATCATTTTCTTCTTTTTTTTCTTTTTAAAACCTTTTTTTATATAAATTTTATGTAAATGTATATGTTTTACTTTTTTAGTTTTAGGTATAAATTTAACTACTTTACGTATAACTGGTACTTTAACTTTTTTAATTACTGGAACTTTAATTTTTTTAACTTTTATATATTTTACTTTATATGGTACAGGTACTTTAATTTTTTTAATTATTGGTACCTTTTTAACAACTGGAACAATTTTAACTTTTTCTTTGATGATAATTTTGGGCACTTTCTTGATGACAGGCACTTTTTTTATTACTTCAACTTTTTTAGGTACATAGATTTTTTTTACCTTATGAATTACTTTGTAGATAACTTTTGGTTTAGATTGAATTTTGATAACTTTGATCTTCTTAGGACAATGTTCACAATCATCTTGATCAGTTCGATGAGTTTGATCTTGTTGTTGTTGTGAAATCAACTGATGATGATGATGAGGATGAGGATGATGTTCATTGATTATATTTGAATGAACAAGTTTATCATCAAGTTCACCGAGATAAGGTTGTTCATTGTAAATTGAATCAAGAAGAACTTTATTCTTTTTCTTGTTGTTGTTGTTAAAAGATGAAGAAGATGAAACATCATTTCCATGACGTTTTTTCAATTTAATCAATTCTTTAGATTTCTTTGGACTATTGTAATCAGATGTAAATTTAAACGAATTAAATGATTTATCATCATTAAAATGATCAACAATACTGTCATGATGATTATGATGATTATGAGGTAGTATAATTGGATCTGAATGATTAAGCCAAATTTTTTCAAAAAATTCACTTAAATGTTTATCATTAATATCACCAAATTTACTATTTAAATCTATTGGTTCATTTGTTGATGATTTAGAAATAAATTTAATTGGATTTGGTATTATCGATGAATACTTAGCTAAAGATGGTAATGATTGTGTTATATTAAAAAGACGACAATTGATGTTAGATGTTGAATATGTCAATATGATGACTGTTACAGTCAACAATTGAGGTAACAATGTAAAAACCTTCATTGTTTGAAGGAATAATTTAATTTGTTTATCGACATAACAAAATTATTCATGAATTTCTATGGATAACATGAACTCTGTTGTTGTTGTTGTTGTTTTTGTTGATGTTGTTGATGTTGACAGATGATTCACTATGTTGTCGTTGTCGTTATCGTTGTCGTTGTCGTTGTTGTTGACTGATGATGGTGATTTAGTCAAATGACAACTTTGTGATACAAATGAAGACAAGTAAGTCACGAAAAAGTAGAACTTACAGTGATAGAAACAGTTTCTACCTGTGTCAGTCAGTCGGAAAACAGGTTTAATCATTCATCATCTTCTTCTTCTTCATCTTCGTATTCACACAACACTAAGAGTAACATGTACAAGTACTTTTAAGTAATTACCTTGATTCACTCATTGATTCTTCACCTGATTTTGCTTTCTTCATCTTGTCATTTTACTTTTTACTCTTTTTTTTTCTCTTGCTTTCTCATCAATGGATGATTTTAACTTTTTCTTTTTCAACTTCAACTAAACATGTATATACTTTCGGTACTGTTGTTGTTGTTCTTTTACTACTGAACCACATTTCAACATCATCATCATCATCATCATCCTGTGTCATGTTAACCTGGTTAACCTTGTTACATCAAAACTTTATCTTTGTCTTGAACAAGCATTTATAAAAAAAGAAACCATTTCATTTGTATGATCTTTGAAAATCAATATCATCATGAATAAATTATAATTACAATACTTCAAAATCATCTACATTACTTTGATATGGATATCAATTGTCTTGATGAATGATAACTTTCAATGTACATAAAAATCAGTTGAAATGATTTGAAAAAAAAGAAGTTTGTTTAAACTTTTTCAAAGTAAAAGATAAACTTTCATATAAAATTACATTTTTATCACATCATTAACTGTTTTTATGGTCATTGATAGATAAGTAACATGTTTATTGAGTAACAAGAGTTTAATGACAAATGAATCAAAAAGAAGATGACATCTTCATATTCCATTTGAGAAGAGTAATTGTCTTCATCATCTTCATCTTTATCTTCATCTTCATCTTCATCTTCATCATCATCATGGTTTAAAAGTGAACTCAACTGTATGGATGTAAAATGTTATAAGTTTTTTTTCCTTGAAACAAAAGAACATCCCTATAGGTAAGTAAAAGAACGTAAGTAACATGAAAAAAAAGAAAGTAAGAAAGAATAAACGATATAAATTCATGTGAAGAAATTAATGTGTATAATTTGTCATAACTTTTAACCCCAGTGAGAATTTTTGTTGGTGATTATGTGTAGATTCTTCTTGATGTTTTGGACCATAGTATCCTTTGATGTGTGATTCTTCCGGAACATGAGCATAGTAACCCCCTAGAGTTTAATTTACGCACGAATAAAAAGTAAGTGGGATGAATAAAAGGACAAAAGACACACAAAAAAATACCAAAGAAAAAAAGAAATATAATTAAAGACACGAAGACAAAGACAAAGAATAAAAGTTCTGAAATTAAGGATCATCTTGAGACAGACGGTTTCATCAGTCAATCAACGTTGATGTCTACGTATTTGAGTGAGTTAGTTTGTGTCTCTTCATCAAAGATAATCAACTTTATTGCAATCAATTGATTTGATTGGTCAAATGAACAAAGTACTAGTGTGAACTAGTCAACTAGTAATACTACTTACATGGTGCAAATCGATGACCAGCATGTCCAAATGTTGCCCCACGGTATACTTTAACTTTAGCTGTTTGATCAACACATTGTGTTAAAGGTGACAATGTTACTGTTATCATGATGACCAAGAAGAATAGTTGTTTCTGTTGTTGTTGAAATCAATATAAATGATTAAATAACACATTCTATACATCAAGTCAACTGAATAAACTGTTGATGATGATTGTTTATGGTGAATAAACAAATAAATCATTCATCAATGAATAGAAGAGTAAATTTTTCATCAATATATTTGATAGATTTACTTACACAAAGTGACATAATATTTTTCAACATCATCTTGTATCAATGTTGTATCAAAGTGAAGAACAAGAAGTTTTCAAATGTTTTACTCTTCAAGTGTTCAAATGACAAGTGATTTGATGTTTAACAATTTCATGGCAATAAATAGTCAACAACAACAATAACAACAACAATGATACCAGTTTGATTGAATTAATGGTTAACCGAATGGTACCAATTGAAGGATGAGAAAAAAATTGTCGGTCACTCGATTCACTTGAACTGTTGAGTGGAATTTGTCATATTGTTACTGTCATCATAGTTGAAGTGTGAAAGGGAAGAAAAAAAATATTATCTTTGTATAGAATATCTTTTTTTTCCTTTTTGATTAAAGTTAAAGTTAAAAGAACTTACAATTGAATTGAAAAATAAAATTTAGGTGACAAAGTTAATCCACTGTTTGGACATTTGATGAAGCGTCAAATACATTTAACTGAAAAATTGACAAAAAGATTTCAAACATCAACTATTTCTATTTACACTTCATGTTCACATGTATACAAATAGTTAATTGTAATTGTTGTTGTTGTTGTTGTTAATTTATAACTTGTAAGAATTCTTATTTAATGTGAAATTATTATTTATAAATTAAATAATCAATTAAACTTCATCATAAAAGATGTATCTACAGATAACAGTGTTAAATGTAAGAGGAAAAGAAGAAGAAGAAAAAAAAAGATAGAACTCGATTCGATGCATTTCATTTCAATTTCATCTCAATTGGTCAACGATAAAGTGCATTTAAAAGTTTAAATCTAAACGATTGAGTTTGAAATTCAAATATTAATCCATACAACAAGTGAATATCTCAATTGAATATATCTATACATTTATCGTCCTTGTAGATGGACAAATTAATCTTTAAACAGAAACCAAATAGATTTTTCTTCTTTTTCTTCTTTCCTATTGGATGTTACTTTATATTGTAACCATTTTGATGGTGAAAAATTGCATTTTACATGCACTTTACTGCATCATCAGTTAAATGTACTTTAAATGTACTTTGAATATTTCTCTCTTTCTCTCTGTTTCATTGAACAAAGTTTTTTTCGTCTTCTTCTTCTTGTATTTGACAAACTTACCAAATGATCTAACTAATCGTTATGTGTACATTATTTTAATGTTGAAATGCTTTTTGTTTCTTTCCCTTTTAATTGACGAGACACAAAATTACACTCATTGTTATCCTTGTAATTATCAACCTTGAACATTACAATGATGATGATTATGATGATATTGCTTTGTTTCGGTTAATTTGTACTTTCAACAGGAACAAGAAGATAAATATTTCATCTTGATCAATTTAATAAATGACAAAATCAATTTTTCACTCAATTGAACTTTAGTAATTTACACGTATTCATCATTTCCATTATTACAATATGAAAGATAAAACATGACAAATTCATATGAAGATAATTTTAACTGCATAGTAACAATGTAAATCATTTCAAGGGTAAACAAGTAGAACATTATTTTCTTGTTTACTCTGCATATTTTTTTTTATCTTTTAAAAGAAGAAAGAAAAAATTTACAAAAAACAAAAGAACAAAAAGTTTCTTCCTTGTTGGAAACATCTTGATTTAACATATTTTCATCATCATCGTAATTTCATTACTTCATCAGTTTAATTCAATTGACAAGGAAAATTTCATTTGAATCAATTTAAATCGTTCAATTACTCTTTTTTATAAGATGGTTAATTGATTGAATAAAACAATTTAAAGGATCATTTAGTTGTATGACGTAAGGAAGTAACTTAAGGTAATTTTATGTAATTATGTAATCAAGTTGAATGATGTGAGATAAATTTATGTAAAGACACAGAGAGAAATAAAGAAAAGATTTAACATTTACATTGAACATGCAAATGTATTAACATTTCTAACATATATTTCACATTACATTCAGATGACAAAGTTTATCCATCTTGGGTAATCTGTTGATCAATTTATATAGAAGGTTGACAAGTGTCAAGGTGTATCATGAAATTTATAATATAATATCGATGATGTTCAATTTTTTATCACACTTTGCATCATCGTGATTTACCTTTTGTCAAGTCAAACGTGACTTAGGTGTGACCAGGTAAGAAGAAAATAACATACTAACAACATTACAATTCATCATCATCGTCATCACTTTAGACAAGCTGATTACAAGAACACTTTAATCATCTTATTTGAGATTCATGTAGATTACTTTACTTCAATTTAACCACAATCAACTACACAAAAGTAATCTAATTGCAATTCAATTCGACCTACTTAAGTATTACACACAGAGAGAGACAAACTAATGACAGTGAAGACAAATGATTGAAATTTTTAATACTCAATACTGATAATTGATGTAATACAAGAACATTTTTAATTGTCTATCCATGAAAGATGAGAATCCATTGAACTACATAAAATTCGACCAAGAAGAAGAAGAAGAAGAAGCAAAAATACACATTATTTACTTAGCTATATCATTTTATACCTGATTTACCTTGTGAATAGAAGAAGAGGAAGATTTTTCAAATTGACCAGTTATGAAATTGCTTTACAATTTCATTGGTTTCAAAATTGAAAAAAAAATCAATTCGCTTCATTTCATTCCATTCAATTCATTGATTACAGGTAACATGTGAAAGATTTCAATTTCATTGTGCAAGTTCACCATTGTGAACAACATTGGATGAAGTATCCTACAATTGAATAAAATAACAAAACAAAAGTAAAACTAAAGATAATATGGATGAAAAAAACAAATTGAACATAATATCATCTTCATGTGCAACTTTGTGCAATGTTAGGGAGATTATTTTGAAAATTCATCTTCAAATTGACCGTACAATTCGGAATCAAATGATTTCACATTGATTTGAATCAATGATTTCAATCATTTGTATGCATTTATCTATATATATTTATGTGTGTGTGTATCATGATGATTTTGTTTGTTGTCATGTTGAAACTTAAATCTCTGTGTCTCAAGGTTAGTAGGTTAAGGAGTATCATTTAACGCATAAGTAAACACACTCACATACACACACACATGAATTGACAGAGAAAGAGGAAGAAAAAAGATTGAAGAAGAAAAAAAGATGAAAAAAAACAATTGAATCATGTTGTTGTTGTTCAACGTTTTTTTCCTGGTCCACCTGCAAATTGGGCAGATGCTAGTCCAACCAAATGTTTAGCTGCTTGACGACCAGAAAATCCACGTCCAAGACCTAAATCCAGTCCACGTTTTTGTAAATCACTGTAAATCCAATAATAAATGTGTATACAATTAATATTTATTACACGTAAGAACTTTTAATGAGTAGAACGTTTTTCCAAGTATCGACATTGACATTTTTTTACTTGTCATTGTTGTTGTTACTTTACTTGTCACGTTCTATCCTCGTTATCCATGTAAAGGAACAAACAAGTAAGCAATTTACTAAATAACATGAGTTGGTTAAATAAAAAGATACTGATGAATTGAATGATGAACAATGATGTTGTTGTTCTTAAGAAGAAAGAAAGAAAAGAACTTTTACTTACTCGATAAGAACTTCAGATTGTGATTCTAAGATTGCTTGTGCAAGTGAATCTAGAACTCGCAAAACTTCTCGTGGATTTTGAATATCGATGATTGTTGAACGCGTGACACGATCAGTACGTCTGTGAATTAAATAACAAAACATTATTAGAAAAGTAAATATACATCTTTTATCTTACATTATTATATTTATACATTTGTATTGTTGTAAAACTAGTTCATATTGATTATGATGATAAGATATGTGAAGATGTGAACATTTGATATTTATTTGTTTTATTCTGTTTTTATTGAAAATCGTTTTTTTGGGGATCTAAGTTCTTTTTTTTGTTCTTTCAATTGACACTAACATAAAAGACTGAGTAAAGTGTGATCTTGTGTTTTACCAGACAGACAAAGAAGAAGAAGATGAAGAAGAACAAGTGACATGGTGAAAATTGTTCTTATTGAAAAGTAATGTTGGAAATATCAAGGACAATACTTTTGTAAGTCTCACCGGATCATCAGATATCACTGATCACTAGTAATTTATTTTCATCTATTCAATGTCACTGACGATATTTGAGACAACAATTTTCACTTGACTTGTAAGTTGTATGAACTTGCAACTTGTGTAATATAAACTTACCCATCAGTATCAGAGATTGGTAAAGAAGAGACAACTGGACTGTTGACCATGATGATGATTAAAGAAACAACCAAAATGGTCAAGTTAACCAATGATTGATTTTTCATCTTCAATGGTAACACTTTTTTCTTGTTGTTGTTGTTGTTGTTTTCACTGGTTGAATAGATGATGTAGTTAGAATTTTTGCACGAATCGATCATCCTAACGAATAATTTCCAATGATACAATGTGAATTCAGCAAAGATATTGAAATGTGTGAGAGAGAAAGAGAGAGAAAAAGATGGTATGAAATGTCAATGAAAAATATTTTGCACACTGTTCACACTAGAACACACACAAGAGAGTGAACAATTTGTTCTATCAACAGTAGGGTTACAAGTTGGATCAAGATCTTTTATACTGTAGACGCACAGACGTATAGAACTAGAAAGTAAAAGTTCGAGAGAGATACGATATGCGAATGCTCTGTACCATTTGACCAAGTAAAATCTTGCTCATGTTCTGTCCTTGTGTCATTCAATACACTAACTTATAGCACAGAACTTTTCTGTCTCTTCATAAAATGTCTCTCTCTTCCTCTAACTTTCTTTCATGTCTGTCTTTCTGTTGAATATCTTTCATTCTTATATATTATGCGTTGGTTGAAGAGGTTAAATCCACCATTGAATGACCGTCAAATAAGCGAATAAGAAGGACGAGAGAAACAGAACTAACAGTGAGTTTACTCGTATATATATACTTTGCCTTGCCTTTTAGTTGGTACATTTACTGTCAAACATAACAACAAGAAAGGAAGAAAGAAAGAAAGAAAAAGACATGATGACATTCACATGGCAGTTGATATTTGGTTAGATTGAAGTGATGCAGGTATCTTTCTATCCATCTATTTTGTTGTTGTTGCTGATATGACATTTCATCTTGCAATGTATCAATTAAATTAAACATACTCGATACTTCACCAACTGACCAATTGTTCACTGGTGAATGTTCCAATTGTGCCATATGGATTGTATCATCAGTTAGATTATTTTATCTAATGATAATTCTATTTTTGAATAAATTTAACTACGTCATTTATTAAAGTATATATAGTTTATTTGATTATTATATCAACAGAGATGAATGTTTACATCATTTATAAAACAGCCTAAGGGTTAAACACTTTGTTGTTGTTGTTGTTGTTGTTGTTGTTAACTTGACAATGTTGATAAAAGTGTATATATTTTTTTCCTTTTCATCTAATAGATTATATTGATTGATATCATCGGAAGTTTCAATCAAAATATCAATTTTAAATATCAAATACAAAGTTACATTACATATGTTAACTTTATTTTGTTGATAAAATGATGAAAAAGTATCATTCAACAACAACAACAAGGACAACATGATCATTCTGTTCAAAATTACCTGTACAAGAAGATAATACAAGTACACTAGTAACTTGTAAGATAATTTATTTAACTTAGTTAATATAAAAGAAAATCAAGTTGAAAAGTAACTTTGATATAATTATTTAATAATTGAAATTGTCTTCATCTCAGACAATGTCATTACTTACCGGTCAGATTCATCTTGAGAGGGAGAAAAAGAAAGACAAAGTAATTGCATTGATTATGAGTCGAGATAAAGGTAAAATAACAGAGAAGAAGAACAGGAGAAGAACAAAAAAAGTTCACGTAAGTGAAGATGAAATAATAATGTAACTTTCATCACCTTGTGAACTGAAAGAAGTTATTTTATTGTCGACAAAAAGCATTTTGTTCGTGTGTGTAAGTAAAAGGTAAAAAGATAGAACAAAAGGAAAAAAAAATACTCAAAAGACTAATAACTATCACAAGAGTGGACATGATGAAGAAGGAAGTTCATGATGATAGAACTTTCAGTTTGTGTTGCCAAAAAAAGAAAGAATTTATGTTTGAAAAGAAAAAAAAACTTAATCAAATTGTTCATCAGTACAACTAACTGATAGATAATTTTAATTGTTTTCACTTTTGTATCAACTATCATTACAATTATCAAATGAACAAGATGAAATAAATAGATCCAGTAGAGTAGTAAAAATGACTTTGTCAATCATCAAAGAACACTTTTAAACAACAAAAGAACTCGATGTGATGATAAAAAAGAAAATTCGAGATCACTTACGTCAAAGATCAAGTGATAAAAAGAAGAACAATTTTAAAAAACAGAAACAGGTGACAATTGTTAAGACATAAAGATACACTCAGACAAAGTTCAATCTCATGAGAGATGAAAAGAGTAAATTTAAATAAACATTTATCTTTAGATAGACTTGTAGCTAAGGTTAGAACAATACGCACACACACACACGAACAAAAGAACATTCGATGTAAAAAAAAAGAAAATTCTTTTACAGTAGACAGCAGTAAATTTCAGATCTCTCTTTTAGTAAATGATAATCTAATTTTCAATTTTGGCATTTCAAGTAGCACAAGCTAAGCAGCATTTTTCTTCTTGTTCACTTTGATGTTCACCTCATTGTCGAGTATATACGTTTTGGCAGACATTGTTGTTGTGTATATGTGTATGTAGATGAATGGATGGATGCAAGCAATTTCCGTCCAATTGAAATACATGGTTTGTTTGTTCATTGTTATTTTGTTTTTGTTGTTTTTTGCTTTTATTTCTTGTAGCGAGTGAAAAAAAGCTTTAAATTACTTTTAAAGTTCATCTTTGGATGTGAGAGCTTCACCAAAGTCAGTTGCTTGACTTCCAACAAATAGATCATAATTTTTGATTATTTCATCTTTTGTCAATTTACCATCTTTATCATCATCTGATTCAAATAGTAAGTGTTTTGCTTCGGCTTCTGAATGATCATAATCACTTGGTATTATCCAATCACGAATTTCATCTTTATCTAAGAAACCATCTGAATTTTTATCTCGAAAATTATTAAATTGTTCTCGTTCACGAACAATCCAATCAGGTATAGCTTCACCTGATTCTACAGGTTCATATATATCAGCAATATATTCATCAAATGACACACGATTATCTTTATCTTTATCAATATCTTCGAGTGTTTCTTCAATAACAACATTTTGCATCTTGGATGATTCTTCAGGATGTAAAAAATCCATAAATTCATCTTTACTCAATGATCCATCTTTATTTTCATCAGCCATATCCCATCGACGTTTATCACGACGCATCATTTCTCTGTATGTTTTAGTATCTTCATCAGATGATGATGATGATGATGAATCTAATTCATCCATAAATCCATATGTTGATTTTTTATAATCTGACCATTTTAAATGACTTGCATTATCAGAATTGTATGTTTTCCATTGACGATTAATATCTTCTATGATATAATTTTTTTGTGACTTTTGTATCCATTTACGTAATTCATCATGAGTGACATAATGATCATCATCAGTATCTATTTTATCAACTAAATCACCTAAACGTTTTTTAGATTCTTTAGGAGATAATTGATCGAATGTTCTCGCTTCTTGTCCTAAAAAAGCTTCATGGTCAAAATCTTTGTTATGTAATCCATCAACTGTTATATGTGCATGTTCTGATAAAGGACGATCTTTTATTCGAGCGGCATTAGATAAATAATATGAAAATATCACTAGGAAAATTGCAAAAGTTGGTTTACTTTGAAAAAACATCATTATGAATAATTGAAAGGACAATATTTTAAGATAAAGATAAAATAAAATATACTTTCAAGATGTTCAAACTACCAATCAGCTTAAGAACCCGTGGCGATTTATCAGCTGATGCAGTGTAAGCGACATCTACTTTTTGTCAAATAAACAAGAAAATTTTTTACCAAAATGTTTTATTGTGAAGTGATTAAACCATAAATGTTAAATGTAATCTTTTTATTGTTAATCAAGTCAATGTTAAACTAAAGGATAAGCAGCATCAGTAGCGATTCCACAATTATTGTTCCTATTTCGTGACATGTAGACGTATCCTTGGTCACCCCATTTTGGTCCCCAAGAATTTTTGACGATGAAGTATTCATCATCACCATCCTTACCATATCCAACTGCTAACACACCATGATTAAGACGTTTTGATGAACATCT
Source organism: Hemileia vastatrix (assembly GCA_030280995.1). NCBI lineage: Eukaryota > Fungi > Basidiomycota > Pucciniomycetes > Pucciniales > Zaghouaniaceae > Hemileia > Hemileia vastatrix. The sequence continues at coordinate 35,256 of JASXTE010000111.1, forward strand.
AGGTTCATAGTAAACACCACTAGCATAGAATTGGAATGATTCATGTCCAGCATCGATGGCAACTGAAATGGGACCATTTTTAGCAATGGCATCAACTAAATCATTTTCAGTTGATTTCACTCGAACAAAGCCATTAACTGTTGCACCAACATGTTCTGATTTAAAACGACAAGGTAAACCATCTTTACCTTGATATGGATAAGATTCTTCTGTATCAACACCATTATTTTCTTTAACATACTCAAATGCTAGAACCATTGAACCACCATTACAACCGAGATTTTTTTTAGAACAATCGATAAGATTTTGTTCTGAAAGTGATACTAATTTACCAGTTTTACGATAATTTTGTCCTTCCAAAGCACCAATAGCTGAAAAGGCCCAACATGATCCACATTGTTTTTGATTTTTAACTGGTGTAACATATCCTTTGTCTCTCCAATCGACAGATTCTTCCACAGTTGAATTAAATGGAAGCTCGAACACAGGTGTATCAGGTGATGGATTGGCATTTTGAAGATAATTCAACATTTGAACAAATTCATCGTGATGCATGTCACCAAATTCATTCATAGCAAGTTTGAATCCAACATCGTTTCGTGAATTGTGTTGATTAATTTTTCGACTATTTTCAAGGAAAATTTGTTTTCTAGTGTTTTCTTCAGAAGCATCATCGTATGATTTATCGTATTTCACTTTGAAATTTTGCCACTCTTGATGTTCAACTTCATCCAAAGAAAGAGCTAATGTGGCAGCGAAAAGGGCAAAAAAACACAGTACTATTACCTTCATGGTTTAATGAGTGTTATTTTAGATTTACTTCGAATGGTTTGCTATTTATTGATCAATTGAGCCACTTCATGGGTGTAGATTGTTGTTTGATAAGGTGTGATTATGAAAGTATCAAATTCCACTCTCATTGTATAATCATTCCATCATCGGAATAATACAGAAAAAACTTCGTGTGAATCAGGAAACTATCAACAAATATTGTGGTTTTGTAACTAAATGGACAGCCTTGGTGTAATCAATTGATTGTTTCCCATTGTCTCTGGGCGTTGTGTTGATTCAATCTACCATCCAGGTCGTTATCATTTTCAATACACCTCTTTGTGGTGAATTTTTTGGGTGTTTATGGTAAACATTGTTGGAGTTAACAGATTTAGATATTCTTGATTCTTTCCAATTGACTTTTTTCAATGGGAAAATCAATGGATGAAGTTGACAAGGCGTCGACTCTGGATAAAAGTATAATCACTCAATTTAATGTACTCGATGAGTGTAACTGATAATTTTATAAACTTTGTCAAATCAATTTGATAAGAATAAGTTTGAAGTGTTTACATGATTTCGATTCATGGACAAAAAAAAGTGACTTAGAGGCCGAAAGTCATTCGAAGCTGAATGTTCTTTACTTGAGTTGGTGATGGTGCATTTGTTGACATCGGTCAACCAAATATTACCGATGACATCTGTGGTATGGTAAGAGAATACGTTGCTTATGGTACGCCGCCACTGCAGCCGCCATTTTGCGATCTTTATTGAGTTTCATCTGACGAATTCAGCATAAATAATGTAAGTTATTGTTAAAAATTTAAGTTAAACATAATGCAATCTTGACTTAAATGCTTCTATACAATATTTACAGCTCCATTCGAAGATTATTCACCAAATCGACCACCAACAAATCAACTCCACTTGTTGCTGTCAATTTGCCCGACGTGGTCGTTTACATTCAATATCAAACGTACTCAAAAACATCAAGTGTCAGTATATTGACTATCTAGTCTAATGGCCGAAGGAACCACATTAAAACTTTCTGATGAAAATGTTAAACATGGATTCGATATCGATGAATGCAGAGCATCATTCATACACAAGCTGCAACAAACCCAAATAAGAAGCGATCAGACTGTTGAATTTGTTAAATTTTCTTGTTAAATTTGTTTGTCAAAAGGTACCAAATTTAGCAAATTCAAACATAAATTGAATGCCCGAAATGACCTTGCTGTATCTTACATCGACTGGTTTCACAAAATGCATATTCGTGACACAGGAAACAAACTTCCTTCGCATATCATCACTCTGCCTAGAATTATGGCTCTATTTCCTAATGTTGCATGTTTAACTGCTGAACAAGTATCTGATCTATCTGAATATGTACCAGACGGAGGTGTACCACCAAAATGCATGTCAATCAATCCCTTTGCAGCAATTATACCAAAGAATCATGAAAACAAGGATACTTTGCTTCAAATTAATGCATATTTAGTTTATAAAAGGATGCGCCGATTCAAATCTCGTAACATTTCATGGCAAGAGCAAATGAGGATTGCAAACAAAATTAATGAATCAAAAACTTTCGACGATGAAGAAAGAATTTTTTGGATGAAAAAAATTGGATTATTAGATGATTCAGGATCAATCGCAAAGAAATATGATTGGATTTGTTCTTACAATGCGGATCATTTAAAAGATGAATTCCCTGCTCCCTTTAGACTGTTAGATGAACCTGATGACGACGATGACTTCTATGAAGCTTTTGAAAAACAAAGACTCAAGTAATTACCAACAATCGAAGATAATAACACAAATGAAGACGCTTTATAAGCAACTTGAAATGTATCAACTGTGATTTAAATATTTCACCAAATTGTACATTTTTATTGGTTGAAATGAACAAATTAATAAAAGTTCGACAATCATGATGCACCGATATCATGTATTCACAAAGTTCTGAAATGAATTGTCTTAATTTTCACTGATTGACTTTATTGAATCATCATCAGCAGTTATCGATACTTTAACTCAAATGAATGACTTTCAAACTGATGCTATTTGCTCATTTAAAGATGTTCTAATGATGTCATGCAAAAAATATCATCATCTACTGTTTGTACGAAAATTGCAATAAAGAACTGCCCATCGATGTAAACAAAAAGAATATTTCAATAAAAACATTAGAAAATTTATTGACTTTATCAACAACTCTTACATCCACTGCTGTTCTTAGAGTTAATCAGTTTCAATGTTGCCCAGTTGATTGGGTTCATCAGACAGAATTTGTTACATTTTTCGAATTAACATTTCCTTGTGGTGGTTTATAACCAAAATGTGTTTTAGAAAACTCTTCACGTGTTAAATGCATAAATCCATTCGGTCCAAGTGTATATGTTTTGTCATTTCTTGCATTATGTTCTTCAATTTTCCGTAAATTGTCCAAATAAACTGATTTTCTGTATTCATCTTCACTGTTGTTAGGATACTGAAGACCATATTTAACTTTGTAGTCATTCCATCCTTGGTCATTTGATTGATCCATTGAAACAGCTTGCACAAGGGCAATTAAGACAATTAGTCCAACAATTGATGCTTTCATGATGCTGTAAAAAAATTAAGATAAACAATGACAAAGGCGTTGATTCAGTTGAGGAGTGAACTTGAACTGCGTATTAATTGTCTTTCACTGTTATTTATATCAAAATGTAACTTGAAGATTGCACTTACCGTAAGTAATCGTTCAAGTAGTTAATTCAAATAAATCAATTCACTCGAAGAATCTCAGAGATTTCATCCAAGTGACAAAGGAAATGATGATAGCAACAAATGATAAACAACAACAAGACCCAAAGTGTTGTGGTGCGATCTATCGTGATAATAATTGTGTTCTAGTTTGATGGTACATTTTAATTCACAAAAGTGATTTTATTGTTGGGAAAAAAAGTTTGTGCACAGTAAGTTCTAACATGTTAGAAAATTGGAAAAAGAAAAGATGATTTAAACTGATGGATATGAAGCTTGAGTAGCAATTCCACAATGATTATCCTTATTTCTAGCCATAAGGATGTATCCATCATCACCCCAAGTTTTACCCCATGAATTTTTAACAATGAAGTAATCATCACCATCTTCATTTTGTCCATAACCAACAGCTAGAACACCATGATCTAAATCTTCGGATGAACAATCAGGTTCATAGTAAACACCAGAACTATAAAATTGAAATGATTCATGTCCAGCATCAATGGCAACTGAAATAGGACCAACAGTTGCAATTGCAGCAACTAATGCATCTTCATCATTAGCTGGTATATCAATGAATCCAGTATCAGTAGCACCAATTGTATCTTTTTTAAATCGACATCGATTATCAATTGCTTGATATGGATATGATTGTTCAGTGTCAATACCTTTGTTACCTTTGATGTATGCAAATGCATTATCCATTAAACCACCATTACATCCTTCATTACCATATGAACCAGAGCAATCAACTAAATTTTGTTCTGATAATGATACTAATTTACCAGTTCTACGATAATGTTGTCCTTCCAATGCACCAGTTGCTGAAAATGCCCAACATGATCCACATTGTTTTTGATTTTTAACTGGTGTAACAAAACCTTTTTCACGCCAATCAATTGATTTAGCTAATTGTATATTTTCAGGTACCAAAAATAATGGATTATAACGATCAATTGAACGACTTGAATTTTTATATCCATTCATTATACGAATAAATTCATGATGTAACATATCACCAAATTCATTCATAGCTAAAGTAAATTTAATATCATTTCGAGAATTATGTTTAGCAATTTTTTGTCGATTTTCAAGATAAACTTTTAAACGAAATTGTTCTTCACGTTCATCATTGTATGATTTACCATGTTTAATTTTAAATTCTTGCCATTCTTGATCAATTAATTGATCCAATGAAATTGCAGATGTTATAACAATTAAGGCAAATAATCCAATAATTGATGATTTCATGTTGATTGATTTTATTGAGAACAATTTGTACGATTGAATGATGTTGATGAAAATGTTGATGATGTGTAAGAAGCAATTGATGATTTTCAATTGAATTTGCTGCAGTATTTATTCAAATTGGTAAAAATAACCTTTGAATGAACAAATCATAAGATGAAGGAAGAAGATTCAACTGTTGAGTATGAACTTAAGTTAATAACAAAAGTAAAATATAATATCAATAGTTGATGATATAAAACCCGTGATGTCGATTGAATCATTGAATTATGTAAACAAAATTCATTTCATGTGATTCAAAGCAAATGATGTTGATGTTGATTTTGATGTTGATGATGATTGACAATTGTTAACAATTGTCAATTGAATTATAACACAGTCAGTGTTATAAGGATAATATACTTGAACTGAATGTACTCTGTCATCAAGTGCAATGAGCGACAAAATCGGCCATTTTTAAGGAAACAAGTTACTCATTTAATCAGGTGATTGCCAGGTAAACATTAAAACTGGTTTGTTTTTACGTATAACTACGTACTGATGATTATGATAATCATTTGATCAACTGAGTAACTGTAATATGTAGTTAAAAATAATTAATATAACTTATATACTTTGTGTCATGACTTTCTAAGACACTTATTGTAAGTGTCTTTAAGATGCTTCACCTTTATCACAAGTTTGTCTCAATTGTAGACACAACTAAGTGTCGATCATCATTCAATTGATACTTAAATTGGTACAGAGTGCAAGAGATTGTTGTTGTTTAAAGAAATGAAATTGTGTCATAAGAGAAAATTATTTCATTTTTGTTACAACCATTTCATCATCAACAACAACGACAACAACGACAACAGTACAATGATCATTATTAATTGATACTTTCTCAGAATAACCACTTAGATCCTTGTGTAATTACAACAACAACAACAACAACATGAGGTTGTTGCGTGAACATTGTTGCTTCCAGTGCAAAATCACCTGCTGAATCAATAAGGTACACTCAGGATAATTTTCACATGACCATGATGAGTTTGTCATTTACACACACATACAATTATTTATCCTGATGAGTTGACATATTTGGGTTGAATAAAAAGAAAATAATTGATTGTTATTGCCATTTGTTGGGCGGTTTTCATCATCCAGATCATCATCATCGTTATCATGATCAATTATAACTTATTTGACTTCATGTGATTCAATTCTTTCTCAAGTAGTTGACCTCAACAATGTAACCTAAGCTGATGATGAAAATAACAAAATAAACTAATCGTACAAACATTTGAAATTTTTATGCATTTAAATTTAATAGCACATTAGAATGACGATTGCTACTTTATTTTGATGGGTTAATACAGCGTTGGTTTTGTTTTGTTTTGTTTTTTTCTTTTCATTTGATACAACAAAATCATTTAGTCAATAAGAAAATTGTTCTATCAACAACCTCATGTATTATAATTATAAGTTGGTTGATTTTCACACCTGTAAATGGCTTAAAGAACAAGCCAAATGAATAATTACCAGATTCGAACTTGACATGGATGTTACATGTGAACTTTTTTTCAATAGTTCTAATGTTCAACTTTCATCAATGTTATCATTAATCTTAAGATTTTATCCGAATGAATGTAAATCATTATTCGTAACCAGAATTATTCTTAAGTATCATTTAAGATCTATTGGATCAAATCGATATTGATTGAAAGTTCATTTATCAATTTTAATTGTGAGATACACCAGCATATGAAGTACGTCTGTTTTTACGTAAACCAACATCTCTTCCATTAGGTAAAGGTGCAGTAACAGTTTTAACAAATGATTCAATCATTTCATAATCATTTGAATTACCAGTATTTCTACCACCATGATTAGTTGAATTAATTCCATTGGTTTCATGAACATATCGAGCCATTGCAGAATTAATACCATCACTTTTAGGTACTCGTGATCTTCCAGGATGAACTCGAGGTAAAGTTTCTCCCCATTTACCAATATTTGTTGTTGAATTAGTTACTCTTGATTCATCAGAGTGATCATTTGATCTGTTGAATTTACTACCATTGGAACTATTATTATCATGACCATTTGATCTAGAATGATTAAATTTATTAGATGAAGCTTTTTCTGCTTCAACAACTAATTTAGAACGTGCTTTAGATCGTGATCGATGTCGAGCTTTCTTTTCGAGTGTTAATTTAATTCGTTCGCGTGTCGTTCGATATTCCAAAGCAAATTCAGATACTATTTTAAATACAGCTTGAGGTTTAAGTTCTTTAGCTGAAACAACTGAAAATCCTAAATACAAGAGAGTTTTTTTAAATCGATTGATAACTCTTCGATGTACTACAAGAAGAACAGTAATACGAGCAGAACAATTGGTTAAAAATTCACTCATTCGATGTTTCATACTTGATGATGCTGATTCATAACGTGATATAATTCGAAGATGATCCCAACATAATTTACAATCAGATTCCATTTTGGTAAGTGTTTTAAGTAATTCATCGAAATCAACTCGTGATGCACGAGTTACTGCACCAAGTTCTGAATATAAATCACCTGAATTTGGATTTTTTTCTAAAATAAAACTAACCAAATGATGAAGTAATGAGTGTTTATGAACGGTATCTTTAACTTCAGGTACTTTAGCTAAATATTCAAGTTGAAAACCTTTAACTTCAAGTCCATTGAGAAAATTTCCCATGGCAAGAAGTGTTCCAAGAACCATTTTAAGTGTTTCTGATTTTTCAATTTCTTCCATAGCTAATTTAAGATCCATTAATTGTTCACCCATTTCTTTTTCAAGTATATCAAAATCAATTTTAAATGACCATAAACGAAGTCGTTGTTCAAGTGCTGGAATTTGACTTAATGTAAGTAAAAAATTTTCAGCAGTTCCAAGAGGTAAATCAGGTTGACATAATTGTGCTTCTGAAATAGTTGTTTTTTCTTCATCCGTTGGAATCATTGTTAAAATTTTTTCAATTCCTTCACGATTAATTATTGTTGTATCCATTTTAAGTATAGCAGTTTTAATAGCTCGTGGTGGTGGCAATTTTTTTAATCCAATGTTAATGAAATTACTTCGTTTAGCATCCAATAGAATTAATTCAGTTTTTTTACCTTCTTGAATTTTCTAAAATTAACAAAAAAGTATAAAGTTTAAGTTATTCAATTATTTGATAACAATCAGGTATGGCTTACCTTGTTGGCAACTTCTTTAGATCGATTTTCGAAAAGATGTTCCAACTTAGCAATATCAACAGGAACTGGTTTGATTTCATCCCAGATGGTTTTTCTTCTTTTTAACTTTGCAAGAATTCCTTTTTCTTCTTTTACTTCTTTCCAGAACAATTTAACTGTTTTCTTATTTTTAGGTATAATTTTAGGTGAATCAGGAGAATCTAAAGATCTTTGACTTAATAAAGTTGGAGTGATAGATCGATGAGTTGTTTCAATGACAGACATAGCACGATTTAACAAAGGCATTCGAGAAGGAATTGGTGATCCACGAACAGGTGATTGCATCATTCCACCAAATGGTGGTGGTGGTGGAGGTGGACATGGACCACTATTACTACCATTCATCATCATCATAATTGGTGGTGGTGGTGGAGGTGGTGGAGTAGAACCAAATAATGGCATTGGAGGTGGTGGTGGTGGACAACCTGATCCACCTGAATAAATAGATGCAGGTGATGGACAACCACCTGAACCATCAAGACTTAATGTAAGTGAATTAACTGATAGAACATCAGTATCATCATCAGGTAATAGATCAGAAAAATCTAAATCATTTATCTGTAAAGGTGGTAAAGTAATAAGTGATGAACATGATTGACTTTCTTTGATTAAATTTTCCGGTTCATCATATAATGATGGGATAGATTTTTTAACAACTGATGATTCACCATTGCCATTAAGTATTCTTTCTTTGATATTTTTAACACCAATTGATGATCCAGTTATTTCATTTTCACGAGGTGTATTTATGGTAGCATTGGAAATAGGTACCCAATCTTTGGTATTTAACTTTTTAATTGGAACGATATTATTTAAGTTTGTTTTTTGTTCAGATGTACCGTTGGTTGGTGATACCATTGATAATGTTGAATTAGTTAACGAATTATATGATAAATGTGGTAGTAAAGATGATGACGATGATGATGATGGTGGTGGTGGTGGTGGAGATGATGTTGACGATGGTTGTCTTGAACAATCAACAAGTGATAAAGGTCGATCACAATTACTTTCACTATGAACAACTGATGTAACTGATGGTTGGTTAAATGAACTACTTGATACAGTATTGTTTATCTTTTCATCACTAGATTGTAAAGTTCTTTTTATCTTAACATCACCATTATCATCATTATCACCATCAAGATTACTACATTTATCATCAACATTAGATGTAGAATAAACAGATTGATATCCAGAACTAATAGATTCTGTTGTTTCATTGACATTTGAAGAATTGACTTGATCATATAAATCACTTGACGAGGAATTAACAAAAAATTTATACTTAAGTGGTCTTAACATAGATAAATTAGATGTTGATGTTGAAGGTGGTTCAGGTGAAGGTGATTTATGATGATGTATTGAATGTGATGGTAATACAGGTGTATTCGAAGAAGATTCAACAATTGGCGGTATCGGTGAAGATTTAATAATTGTTGTTGCTGTTGTTGGTGTTGGTGTTGGTTTAACATCAGTAATTGATGTTGATGGTACAATTGATGATGGTGATAATGATAATGATGATGATATCGGTGCAGTTGTTGAATAAGTCAATTCTTTTTCTTCACAAATGTAACCCATTGAAAAAAGTGATGAAGCAGTTGATGATGAACTTTTATATGAATCAGATGATGAACAAGAAGAAATACTAACTCTTTGGCCAATTGTATAATCAATTGTTGATTCACTTGATGAATTAATACCTGATTGATCACATGAAGAATTTTCTTTGGTAATATTGGATTCATCATCAAATATAACTGTTGATTCATATTCATTAAGTGTATCATTATCATTAGATTGATCAGGTTTCATTTCAACTGTAGGAGTACATTTATCATCAATAATGTTACTTTGGTCAGTGTGAATGTAACAATCATTAATTAAACCATTACCAAGACCAAAGTGTGACGTATAATTAGGTGTTGAATGATTAGAATTATTATTTGAAATAGGTTGAGGTGATGGTGGATTAAATGAATCATCTGAATCACCAGTAATAACACTAAGTGCTTGAAATAATGGTGTTTGACTTCGTATCATTGAATTAGTTTTAACCATTAAACCATTAGTTGATTCAGTTATAGCTGCAGCTTTTTGTCGAATAGTATTATTAATGGATGTTCGAACTTTAGGTATATGTTCTTTAATTAATTCACTATCTTCTTCACTTACACCTTCACCTGATTCATATTTTTTAACTGCTTCATAAATTGCCATTTGTTTAATTAATTCTTTTTCAACATTTTTTTTCTCTTGAAATGATTTAATTATTTTATCCATTCCTTGTAATTCCAATGATTCAATTTGTTCATAAAATGTTTCTTGATCAGGTATACCAGCTAATGTTTTATTAATTAATGTAACTGCAAATATTAATATTTCCATATCAGCACAATCTTTTTCATTTAATAGATTAATTAAATGACTCCATGGTTTACAACCTTTTTCTGAATCAACTACATCAATTGCATTTAGAAATAGTAAACAATTTGTTTCAGTGTATTCAACAAAGAACAAAAGTAATTTCAATGATGTTTTAACCAATAATCGATATTTCACTGATATAAGTAGATACAACCATTGAATAGTATCATTATGTTTAATAACTCCATTCATACCATCAACATAAAGCATGACTTGAACGAGAGCTGAAAATTGAAAAAGATGAAAGAAATTTACAACAAGTTTAACAAACATCATCATCATCATGTTCTTATAATTCTAATAATCTCTTTGTTGGCATCATGCCTGTTGTTGGTGTAGTTGTTGTTGTACAACTTACCTCTTAAAATATAATTTTGATAATTTTGATCAGCTTCAGTACCAACTTTAACTAAAGTAGAAAGTCCATCATGTGCAACAAATTCATGAACTAAATCTTTATCATCTTGAAATATTTGTTTAAGTGAAAAAAGTGCCCTTCGTAATTCTCTACCAGTTGAATTAGATAATTTATCGATCATTACTTTAACTCGCACAGACAATTGTGTACGTAATATGATGGAATTTTTTCTATTATTAACAAATTCATCAATATCAGATATTTGTTGAGCAATTGTGGAGTGTAAATTTAAGTATGATCGACATGAATCTTCATCAGGTCCTTTATATACGAATAATTGCAATGTACATTTATCAATTCGATGTGGTGCACATAATGTTCGATGAATTGAAGATATTTGATTAATTAATGGTATATTTAAATCAAATGTATGCATTGGTGGTCGAATTGGTTGCAAAAAATTAGCAGTTGATGAAAATGGATCCATATCACTTAAATATTGTATTCGACATGTAATTGTTCTCCTTGAATCTGATTCTTCATGATTATCCATTTTGTTGTTGTTGTTGATTGTTAGTTGATTGATGAAATAGTTAACTTAATAAAATTGGTTAGAGACTTGTGTAGAGTATACTTAATTGTTAGCAAAAAAGACAGAAAAAAAACAAAATCAAGTGTCAAAAAAAAATTGTAAATGGCAGAGTTAGAATTGAAATCAAATGAACATTTGTTAGGATTTCATCTGATGACAATGATTTAATTAACGATCGTTGGTCATCAGTTAACCTTGTGGATTGTCGAACACACAATGGTGTGATTAGAGATGATAAGTTGTAAGTTGATATGATAGGAATTTAACTGATTTAATTGTTCTTCATTAATGTTGATGATTGTATATTCATGATGATGTAATTTAATGATGAAAATATTTTCATTTGACCTGAGAACCAATATATTTTATGTATAGTATATAAATGTATATGTATGATGTGATGTGTTCGTTCGAAACAAACAGAATAAAGAACTTGGTGATTCTGTTGATCACATCCACAAGAACAGAACAGAACAGAAGAGAACAGAACAACGATAGACGATGATGGTGTGTACCTTCTTGTTCGTTTTTCTCACTTTTTGAGATATTTTTAGTTTATGTCTTCTTGCCATTTCGACTGAGCGCTTCCTGAGTCTCGTGCCAACACACACTGATGGTTTGTACTGAGTACACTGACAAACCTTTTTGCTTTGCTTCTTTTCTTCCTTCCGTTCATTCGTTAGTTCGTTCTTTCGTTCTTTCTCAATAGTAGAAAGAAACAGCAGTTTTACTTGTGGCCAGGGATCACTGTCGTTAAACTCACTGTAAAATACCTCAGTTCAACTACAGTCATCTTGTAGAGCACAATTCACATAAGTGAGAGAGAGAGAGAGAACATGAGTGAGAGAGAGAGAGAGAACATGAGTGAGAGAGAGAGAGAACATGAGTGAGAGAGTGAGATACAGCAATTGATGTATTCTTAACTCGACCTGACTTGCCCTTCAAACTTGCACAATGACAATGATATACACATGAATTGATGTTGTTGTTGTTGTTGATGATGATGATGATGATGATGATGATTATTATTATTATATGCTTATTTTTTTCTTTTTTGCTTCATTTTCATAGATATTTTCATAAATCAGTCGCCATTTGTCAGCTGCTTGAGTATAGAGCTTGTTCATTTTTGGACACTTGATGTATCAGATGAAAAATATTCAGCTGGGTAAAGTTAAAAACATAAAACAATTAATATCATTATGAATTATTATAACATTTCATGGATCACAGTTTAACAGGAAATAATAATCAATCATCTTCCTCAATATATGGACAAATACATAAATTAGAATGTTTATCCTGTTGTTGATGCGAATTCTTTCGAACATTCAACAAAATTAACTTATAAGCTGAGTAAATAAAGTTTAAACAAACTTTTAAATTATACTGACCAATCCAGTGATACTGTAAATGTATTTGATGGACAAGTTATTCTTTTTTCTTCATTTGATAGTCAAATGTTTCCATATAATTGTCAAGTACATTAATGTTGTTTTAACATTTTTGAGCAATTTAATTAATTTAAAATTTGATTCACTTTCATAGCATGGACAATTATTTGAGTCAGTTAGATTGATATAATAAATTTATTTGTATTTCAATGAATTACAATTGAATACAATAATCGCGTCTAAAGACATGGAGTAACATCCCAAACGAGACCTCCTTATCTGTGATCGATTGTAACTGAAGCCATAGCAAAGGTACACCATTAATCTTACTTCGGTCTCTATTTGTGTGTGTGTGCGAAGAAGAAGAATGAAAAGATGGAAAAAGAATTAAAATGAAGTTATTATATATGAATATAATATATCAAAAAAAAAATTGATGAACATTTTATCTTCAAGCATTTTCAGCTGTTCGGTACAAGATGGCGACTCGAGGACTGGAAAATGAATTTATCGTTTGCACATTCAATCGTGCAGATGAAACAAAAAGAAACATGAAACAAAATAATTCAAACTTGACCCAAGCTTTGAACTGATGTAAAACCTTGTAAAATATAATGCAATTTGTAACACTATTTAAACAGACGTTTCCATTAAAAAATTTACTTATATTATCCACAGCTGTAATGTTCCTATTGAAGGAAGAAGCTTTTGGATAATGGTTATTATTGTTAATTGCTCTTGCAGTTAAAATTGTAATGACGAAACATGTAAATGATAATTTTCTATTTACCATTTTATTTGTCATATTTTTGTTTTTCATTTCATGCATGACCACTGATGATGAAAACATTCGAAATTGCACGTCATTATTCACTGACACTTGGTGTTATCATGACAATTGTGAATTTTCTAGTTATACTTATATATATGTGTGTGTATGGACAATATGAAAATTCTTGTTCAAAAATTAATTCAAATCACTAAAATGATTATCATCATCATCACCATAATCATTTTCATCTTTATCATCATCTTAAAGATCATCATTATCAACAAGATCTGTCAACACTTTTTTTCAACAAGAAAAAAGAAACATTCACTTCATCTTCATCTCCATCTTCATCGTCATCTTATCAAATGGTAAGTCCAGTTGAGTATTGAGTTCATTTGAGTATTCAGTTGAGCGAATTAAGTCAAAATGATCTGTTCACAAATGATCATTCGCATAGTAACCAATGGCGTAATTAAAAGAATGACGATAGATTAGTACTTGTTTCATTTACCCGACTCAGCCAAATGAAAGTACAGAACTACTAAGAGATAGAAAGAGAGGGAAAGATAGAAAGAGCGAAAGAAACTGTAATACTCGCAGTAATTTACTAACAATGGTAAAAGTGGTTCCTCACCATGGCCCATGGTAAAGTATTGAAATGGTTCTTTTTGTCCAAGTCTATTGTTGACGGGTACTTGGAGTGAATAAGTCGAACATTTATTTGGCCCAGTAGTCAAAGAAACACTGTCAGTGATGACCAGGTTTGTGTGTATGTGTGTGTTGTTAGCCTTGCAGATGCAAATGACGACTCACACATACACACACTCACACTCGAACACTCGAACACTGATACAGATAAAACCCTGAACAAAAGTGAGATTCACTGTGGAAAGAGGTATAAAAGATGCTGCATAAAGTGTCTACACAAAGTGTCTAATGCATTTGCAGTGAAGTAATTTAGGTCTCCTTTTCTCGGTGATGTCCAGTTGCAACCTCAGGCCAAAATACTCACTTGGGCAAGGGGTAAAAGAACTAGAAGAACATAGAAAATAGAACATAGAAGAGAATGGAAGAAAACAATACAATGCACAACAGTGCAAAGAAGTTCTTTTTGGGTAAATTTGTTTAATTTCAATCCTGTGCATGTACAGGCAAATGCCTCATTTACTTCTTTGGCAAGGATAAATTGTAATGTCGCACTTAAATGTTGTAATGTAGTAATTGCAACTTGCAACATACAACATACAACAACTTACAACCTTGTTCTATACTATACTATGAACAAATATATACGTTGACCAGTTAAATGATGTGGTAGATTTAGCACACTTTAAATCTACTTTCAATTGATCCTTTTAAAGTTATTTTAATTTATATATAACCATGTATTACTATTTTAAACTAGTATTGAATAGGATAAAATGATGATGTTCTAACTTTGGTCAATGTGTTGGTGGTTGATGTGATAACATCATGTGGTCATACACACAAGTATCGCACAAGTTCTTTCGCTCCTATAAAGAAATGTTATACTACTTGTAGTGTACAGTAGTAACAATAGTACAAGTACTGGTGATGCTTGGGCATGTGAAGGAAAAACTTTTCCTCTGTGGCTATTATTAATATGATTCTCTCACTTTACTGGTTCATGGATGTGTGAGTACGCGCAGCTGTCGAACTGTTACTCTTTGTACATTTGTGAGTTCAGTCCACTTATGAGGGCGCAGGTCACTTGTTCTTTGCTCTATAAGTGTCTGTCTCTCTCTGTTCTTTGTGTATGTTATTTTTTTCTGCCCAGTTTTTTTTATTTTGTTCATTGAAGGATAAAATAAATGTTCTATTGTTCTATCGGTATGTAATCATTTTAACTATGTGACGACAATATCACTTTTACCCATAATGTTATCCATTTCCGATGGTTTAAGTGAACTTTGTTCTTTGTTTCATACAATACAATAGTTTCAAGAGTTCCAAGAGAAATGATGCAACAACAACAACAAGAACAGAATAGAAGAAAACAAAAATGGGCACTAAGAACATTTCACTAGAAAGAAAGAAAGGAAGAAAGTGACATCAAGTTAGTCGTAGTCAATGAACGTGAACGAAAAAGTTAATGTTAACTCAGATGAAGATGTTACTTTGAGGGTTTGACATTTTGTGAAGGATATTTAACCATGAACCATGTGACATACGACACCTGATCTTTTATGACTCGATACACAAAAGTTCAATTGTAAGTTGAATAGTTTTCTTTTTGTGTGTCTGTGTGTGAGTACTGAAGATACAAGAGAGAATGATGTAACATGTAGAGTATGTACTGACAATGTGGCCAATGTTTTGGGCATCTGTGTTCAAACTCACAAAGCAAAGTAAATGTCCACTCATCCAGTCATCCATTGATGCATCCTTCTCTTTGTTCGTAGCAGATGTATTTTCTCTTATTCTCTTTTTTTTCCCCTCATGGTATAATTGTCTGTATTTGTGTGAGTGTGTGTTGTGTGTTGTGTGTTGTGTGTTTTTCCCCTTCTTTTTCTCATTTTCTCAATGACCAGTGGATGTGTCATGTATGTAGCCTTTGGTAACCCTTTTTCTTTTTCCATTGGTTCCATTAAAGGCTGATACAGTGTGATGAACGGCTGTTGCTAGTGACACTCAAGATGCACCATGCACCATGAACCATGGGATGGACATGAAGAGAGAGAGAAAGACTCAAATAGAACAATAGAACAATACTCACGTAAGACTTGATGATAATTAAGCAGGCATCAGCTACAGTTCGATTGTATTGATTTGCCAGTTCTTTTATTACTTTTTCCTTTGTATATGTGTGTCTCACAATGTTTCCCTGTATTTTTCTCTCTTTCTATTTCACTCATTCTATTTCTTTGGTTCTTTCCTTCTTTCTGTCGCCTGTTCTTTTGTAACAAACACGGACACATATAAATTAATGCAATGTTCACCCTTGCCAATGGTCATCTAAGGTTGCAATGTAATAGACAGAATAAGGGTGGCTCTTGTATCTTTGGTATGTGCATGTGACTGAGATTCCATCTGCAAGATCACACATGGAAAAACTGACTGACCATTAGAATCCAACGCGCTTGGTACTTTCATTCCACGCCCATTTGACTGCATTAATCTACTACCAGTTACTACCAGTTACTACAGTTACGTACATTACTTCTTCAATTCACCAAGTAAAGGAGAAAAAGAGGAAAAGAAGAGAGAACGAGAGAAAGAGAGAAAGAGAGAGAGGAAAAAAAATAGACACAAAGACTTATTCGGGAGAAGACTTTTTGACTATACTGACCATGACTGGTTCTGATAAAATTGTCATCCTGTATGCTTGTGTGACTTGCAAGTATTTTTTTCCCTTCTTTCTTTCCTCTTACTCAACTCGAGAAAAAGTTCTTTCATGTGACACAAGTTCTAAGGTGTGATAAGAAATAAGACTCGTGCAGTGCAAGTTGATGTTGATGCAAGTGAAAGTGAGAGTATTTCTTTCTTTTCTTTTACTTCTTTCAGGTTGTTTGCGTTCTTTCTTATTCTTTCATTCTCACTTTATTTCTTTTGTATTTTTGTTCATCCTGATGCTGCTGTTGCTGCTCAATTTCCTCTGTTGCTTAGGACCAAATTGGAGTCAGCTCACGCTCAGATCCTGTTCATATCACAGTAAGGCAGAAGGTACATTACGATACTTACAGGGCAAACATATGCAAAAAGAAATAAAGTCAATTCTCTTTTTCTCTCTATTTATGTGTCTTTGTGTTCTCATGTGAATGTGTTTAACTGTTCAATTGTTCAACTATTTAAGCTGTTGCTACTACTGTGACTGTAGACATGCAATAATGTTTTACGTGTTCTTAATGACAACATATCACTTGAATATTCATTTACAAATAAATATACATTAAATTACTTCTTTTTTTTCCTTCTTTTACTTTGTTTAAACAATTTCAACCAACATATGTGGATGATGTTTCTAAGAATATCATTTTTCCTCATCATCTGTGAAAAGTAAGGAAAAAAAACACATGATGTCCATGTGACAGTAAATTGAGTACATTTTTCTACCACACAATGACTAATGTTAATAACTAATGAACTTTTTCTTTTTCTTTTGTTGGTAAAAAAGTTAACTTACCCAAGTCAATTGTTAAATTACACAACATACCACCCAGTTTACATTGTCATATGCATCTGTGTTTTGTGTGTGTGTGTCTTGTGTCTGTCTGTTGTAACTTCCGGATGGGAAAAAAAACGGAAAAAAATAGACCAAAGAAAAAAATGTCTCTCTTTGTCTACATTCTTACACACATTTTAAATGTTACCATGATGAGCAAGGAAATTACAACATACAACATATTACAATGAAATAGAAGAGACAAAAAAAATACCTTATATTTAACCAATTGTTACCCTGACTGAGCATTAAATTGTTGGACTGTTGCTTGAGTTAACTTTGTTGTTTATTGCATCAACATTGTCACTTGTTTGTTTGTATCTTTGGGTGTATTCTTTTTAGTCGATTTTTTCTTTTTTCTTTCTTTTTGGTACCACTTTTACTTGGGTAAATCATCGTTAACGTTTGCAATTCTTTGTTTTTACTGATGCTGATGCTTCTTTCACTTGCATCGATAAAAGTAGAAAGAGTAAGAAAAGCAACAACATGGGAAAAGAAATTGTTCTTTGGGACAACGACGACAACAACAACAACGACGATGACCATTTGCCCTTTTTCTTCTACTTTTGTTCTTGTTGTGCTTTTTCTTTTTGCTTCTTCTACTTTTGTTGCAATTTCACATAAACAAGAGACAAGAATCAAGAAATACTACGGCAATGGAAATGTGTCAATTATTCACTGTGTCACATAGGTAGAGAAAATAAAAGAAAATAACAGACGTATACCAACATATACACACAGAACACACAGAACACATAGAACACAGATAGAATAGTTGTGAAAGAAAAAGAAGAAAAGACCAATGAGCAAGAACAACACAAATGGATCACTGAGAATAAGATCACTAGATGAGCATCTGTTTTATTCGTGAGTTGTTTCGATGTCCACCTGCTTCCTTTGCCATTTACATTAATTATTGATTCACATGGAAAGCATACTTAATGTGAGAATCAGTCCAAGAGAAAGAAAGACAGAACAAAAAAAAACGAGAAAAAGAGAGACACACAGGAAGAGACATTAGATGCTACCCTAACTGAGTTATTGTCCGAACATCCGGTCCATTGGCAATTGCATCTATTGCATGTGATCACTAGTAAGGATGAGGATGAGGATAAGGATGATGAAAGTTTGTCCAGTTAACTGATGGTACCCAATGTGAGGGTCAGTGCAGTTACAGTTACACTTACACTTACAGTTACTGTTACACGACAAACTCATCATTGAATTGTTGAACCCCTTTTTCTTTTTCCTACTTTTTTTTGTTTGTTGATAGATCAGAATAGTACATGAACATACTTAACAACATGGTAGACATATGATGGTCGATCATGTCAATAGATCCATTGACCGGTAATGAGAAGGCTCAGTCACATGGGTTGCATCGTTGAACAGAACAATGAAAGAACATGAGATAAAAGGGCCAAAAGAGGAGGAAAGTGAGAGAGAAAGAGAGAAAGAGAGAGAAAAGAAAAAGAGGCAAAAATAAAAGGGAACAAAGTCAATTAGTCAGCGACCGCTGATTTGCGTGTGTCTGCCAGTTGCTTCATTTTCTTTACTTGGTGGATGCAATTGTGGATGAAGCAATTTTTCAGGCAACTACTGATGCTACACTTGCTGCTGATGCTAACCCTTTTGTCGTTAACGACTTACACGAGCATGGACACACAAGCATGAAGACTCGATTACAACAAGCGAGAGAAGTGTGTCTTTGTGTGTTTGCTCATTAGTCAGTCTCATGTGCACAACTGTATTGATCTCTCTTCTTCTTCTTGTTCATCTTCTTTTCTGTTTCTATCTCTCTCTATCTCTCTCTCTCTCTCTCTTTGTCCATGCAAAATTCAATCCATGCCTTGTCCACTCTTCATGCCAACTGCTAATTACATTGGGTCACAAGAAAAGGAAGAAACTTCATCGCTCTTACAACTCTTTCTCTCTCTCTTCATTCTTGTCATCCTTATATCCATTAGAAAGTTACTTGTACTGATTTTCTTTGACCACAGGTCACACTTTGACGTTTTACCACTTTATTTGATGCAAATATCATTTACAATTGAACTACTTTTACTTATTTATCTTCATCTCATTTTCATGTATAAAGTGTATTTGTGTGTGAGTGTGTGTCATTGAAATAGTTTTATTCATCATTCTTAACTTATATAAACAAATTAAATGAACTACAAAACTTTTACTGTAATTTATACTTGACTTTTAAAAAGAAGAACTCGTTAATTAATTCATAGTTCATCATCATCATGTTAATCATGAAGATGATGATGATCGTAGTTCACTTGAGTAAATATTCAACGATTCATTTTATTCTTTATCACTTGATTACAATTAATCAACTTATATCAAAGATAGAACAATTGTCGAAGGTTGATATTTTTAGAACTTATACTTGTCAATTCGTAAGTCAAATTAGTAAATGTCGATCTGTCTATATGTGAGTGTGTATTTGTTGTTAGTAAACTATCAGTTCTATCACTACGAACAGTACGACTATTACGAATTTCACAGTGAGTAGAATATATTGCTCTTGATGAAAAGCAGGATATGAGCAAAGGGTGGACTTTTTTTTTCTCTCTCTCTCTCTTTGATACAACATGGGATTTATTTGACAGTGAAAAGTAAATTTGGCTTCATCAACCAACACTGTGTGTAAATTCTCTCTTTCACTCATTCTCATCGTTGTCCTTCTTCTTCTTCTTTTTTTCGTCCTGCCAGAACAAAATACATCAGGGCATTATTTCACTCTCACCAACTGAGTGATCAATAAAGCAATCACTTGGATTGAAGTGACTCCATCGCATGTGTGTATATATGTGTGTGTGTATCTTTTGTAGTAGATTTTTTTATGCTACTACTACTGGTGGCTTTGATTAATGACAGTAAGTCAAGTCAGGAAATTCGATTGACGGCTTATGCCAGTCAGTCTTTCACATGTTCAAATGAAAAGTTGTCACTGTGATTTTTCTCATTGTCTTGGGTGTAGGTTGATGTATAAAAACCTCTTTATTTTTTTTCCTTTTCCTTTTGCTCTTTCTCTCTCTATGTTGCATTCATTGTCATGCTCATCCTGCATAAGAATGCAATTGTATTACACTTATACTGTGGTAGTATTGAATGTTCACATTGTTGACGTTTGACGTTGGTTAGTTGAACCATGTCACTGGTTGCATCAGTCACATTGGTTGGTTAGTTGGTGCATCAATGCATCTCTGATGAGTCACATTGCAATGAGAAAGAGTGGATAAATGTGTTCATCGTATCCTATGTTCTATATTCTAGTCAATGAACGAATGTTGAATGTTGCATGTGTCACATGACAAAACACAACAGGGAAAAAAAGGAAAAAAAACAGAATGAAAATATAGTCAATATATTAGTTGAAGGGGCGCAAGTTGATCAAGTTTCCGTTTTGTTGGAGAAAGGAAAGAACGGAAACGGAATCCCTGGTGGGCCAAGTCAAGCGCAGGGTCAAAAAGAGGGCCAAAAGGACCTAAAGGACCTAAAGTACTGTCACCATTGTCACTAGTGACCTTTTCCTCACGCCCAATGTTTCGCTATACTTATATATATATATATATATAAATATATGTCTGTATGTGTATGTGTATATGTCTTTGCATGTATCTAACATTTTCCTCCTGAATGTTCTTCACTTGATTCTTCTGATTGTTTTGTTCATCTTTTTCTCTTTTTTTTATTTCCTTTGTGTTGTCTACTTGGTCATATTGCACATCGTGTTCATGTGTTCATAGAACATAGTAGAATAACCTTCATTTACATTGCACCCGCCTTTTGATTTTTCGTTTTTGTTGAAACATGAATCAAATTTACGCCAGTTCGACGGGTGGTGAAATGAAAGAGAGTGAAGAGAAAGAAGAAGAAAGAATGAACACATACATACACAATTGTACCAGCATCTGTCACTCAGTGAGAAGTTAATCAAATAACAAATCCGATCACTTGGCCCCTCTTTTACTCTCTGTGCTAGTCTTTTATTCGCTTCATCTGTATTTTGCTCTTTATATTAATATACATGCTCAATTGGAACCTCCCGTGTGTGTCCCTTACACATTGAAAGTTACATTTACTCTCATCTCTTTGGCTCTTTCAGTCTCTTTGTGTATATGAGTGTGTGTGTGTCTCTTTCTTTCTCTCTCTCTTTTTCCCTGTCTGCCCGTGTCTGCAATTAAGGGCCTGGGTCAAAGAGGCCACGAGAGAAATGCTGTTGGAGAGAGAAAAGAGGGAAAAGAGAGAAACACTGTACAGAATTAGACATACACGTGAATTTCCACCGGCCAAAGCGAAAACAGGCAGGGCTCATTAACCCTTCTTTCTTTCATCCATCAACCAGCTGAAAGAGTAAACTCACTTCCATTTGTGCCATCCTTTTTTTTTCCTTTCCCTTCATCTCCTTCTTCTCCTTCTTCTTTCCTTGCTTTCTCTCTTCTCTTCTCATCTCTTCTTCATCCTCCTTTCCACCCTACATTAATCCTGGTTGCAAGTTCGATTTGGACTTTGGGATGATGAGAAGTACAACTTGCATTAGTGCAGCTATCATTTCAACGGCAAAAGTAGTTTGACTCGTTTTATCCCTACGTGTGTTGAGTCTTTATTGTAACTTACTAGGTGATGTCAGTGATGCTGATTTTGTCGGGACTGTTTTTTTTTCTTCTTCTCGTGTTTCCTCTTTTTTCCTTCTCTCTCTCTCTCTTTATACTACTACTATCGATAGAACAGTAGCAAGTTACCAAGTTGTACTGTTGGTGCTTGTTTAAAATCACTAATTGAACTTTCAACCTTGCAACGTCACTGACTCTGTGGCTCGTTTTACTAGTTGTCTCCTCTTTTACTTTGCTAATTGATGCAAGAACAGTTCAGGTCAAGGGTGCTATTAGTGGCAACTTTTGTCTTTTTATTTATTTCTTTACTTTATCCTTTGTCTCTTTTCTTCTTTCCTCTTCTCTTCACTTACTCGTCTCAATTCAAGTATACTTTGAACTGTTACTGCTCAAACAAACCACAAAACACGCCTAGTTTAACTTATTGATCAGTTAAAAGAGAAAGAAAGAAAGAAAGAGACTTGAACAAGGTAAAGAAAGATAAAATAGTTAAACGTACTGAAAACGTTGACAATTGATTTTCAATTGTCTTTGCAGTCCATTTGACAAACAGGAAAACCAGTGGATTTTAAGCGCCTCAAGTACTTTACCGTGTGACTGATTCAATTGGCAATTGTGTTTTCAGGGTATTTTTCAATTGGTCACTTGATCTCTTTTCCTTTTACACTTGGTCTTACAATTCTACTCACGTTCTTTACACCTTTTCACCTCCACAAGTGCCACTTGTAAAGTAAACTGTTTTTCTTTCTTCTTTATTTTTTTCTCTCATCGATTTCCAAATGTGTGAGTATAAGTGTGAATGTTGTTGTCCTTTTGTTCGTTTGTCCGTTTGTTAGAACTGATCTCTCTCTCTCTCTCTCTTACTTTTACTCTTGAACTACTTGCACTACTTCGACTATGACTATAATACTGTTCTAGTGCTATATGACTAGAACGATCACACTACGATGTGTGATGGTTGTTTCTTTTTGGTTTGACTTTCATTGATTGAAATCTTTGTAATACAGCGGATTTTACTTAATGGGAAAATACTCAACTGACCAAAGTAAAAGGAACGAAACAAACGGAAATTCTGTATGCCTTTGATACGTGATGCAGATGCAAGTGAAAGATTTTTCTTTCTAGAATAAATGACCTGCTTATTCGTACAATAATGGCAACTGACCAGCCACTGGACATCAGGGTGAGATCGGTCAAGAGTAGAATGAAAGAGAAGAGAAGAGAGAAGAGAGAAGTAAAGAATAGAAAAGAGAGAAGAGAGAAAAAGAATGAAAGAACCATCACACTATGAGTCAGTAAAATCAATGAGCCGAAAATTAACTGAGTGACCCAAAGTTTCACTCTTACTCTTTGTCTGTCTGTCTTTCTTTTTCTTCCTTTCTCTTTCTCTCTGTATGTCTGTTGTTTTCTTGTTGGTTCTTTTCTTTGTTTCTTCTTTCACTATACTCAGATCAGGTGTTACGTGTCACATGCACAACATGAAATGAGAACAAGAATAGAACATGAAACTCGATTTTGATGCGCCTCATAAAGCAAGTACATCGTACAACTGTACAATTGTACAAGTGAATTATTTTTCCTGATGGTGATGCGAATTCTCCTTGATGTTGTATGGTAGATGCTTTTGTTCTTAACTGTTGTTTTTCATTTCATTCAGTATGTGTGTGTATGTGTATGTATGTGTGATGTCACTTGACTGAGTAGACAGCCATGCAAATGAGATGCTGAATTGGGGACTCGGTGAATGACTTGACTTTTTTTTTCTCTTCACTTTTCTTTCTTTCTCTCTTTCTTTCTTTTTGATTCTTGACACTTGGACAGCTAAAGTAAAGCAGATTTAAGCTGTTCTTCTCAAAATGTGAATCAAATGCAAGTATAGCAATGAAAGAATCAAGTAAAAGTAGTTGCACACACATTAACTCTCTTCAAGAGTGAAAGTATATGCAAAATGCCAAAGAAAAAGAGTAAGTCAAGAGAAAAAGGAAAATGAGAATGAAATGAGAATTTGAAGAAGAAGAAACCTGTAACTTTTTGTCTGTCTGTCTGTCTAACTCACTGTATGTGCTTGTGTGTTCTGTTCTGTTCTGTTCTGTACTGTTCTGTGACTACGAATGTATGTTCACAGTTACTGAATTTACTGGCACATTTTATTCTGCTTCCGTTCATGTGGCAAGTTGATTGATGTGTAAGGAGAGGGGCGAGGTGAGGGGAAATCAAAAAAAGAAAAAAAAAGAGAGAAGAAGAATACAACTGAAATACTCTCTCTTTCTCTCTCTCTCTCTCTCTCTCTCTCTCTCTCTCTCTCTCTCTCTCTCTCTTTCATTCTCTTTAGATTTCTTCTTTTTCTCTTTGCAGATGCAAATTTGCCTTCTCTTCCCTGGTGATGCTATTCACATTTGTTCCTTTTGTTCTTACTTTTATACTCTATTCTTTCCATGTCTATCTTTTTCTTTTTCTTCTTCTTCTTCTTCTTCTTCTTTCTCTTTCACCAAAGAGAAAGTACTTTTTTACCAAAGAACTTTTCATTTATACTTGATTGTGTGTAGTTTGTGTGACTCGTAGTGTTCTTACTCTACAGTTTACTTAGTCACTTGTGAGTGTGTCGATCTGACTTTGTCTTTACTTCTATCTATCTGTATGTGACATGAATGACTTTTACTTTTTTCTTTTCTTCTTCTTCTTTTTTTCATGTCAACTTGACACTTCATCATCAACACAAGTACACCCTTGTATACATACTCTTTTGTCAATGGCAAAGGAAAAAGATAATCTTTCATGTGCAATCAAATAAAGAGATACTTGAGAGTTGAACAAATATTGTATCTAGTTCAATATTGTATTCTTGTTAAATTGAAGAATAATAATATGATGAATCGAATTGACCTTTGATAATTACAGGTATACACACAGATATACAGATACATCCATACATACAAACAACATAGAACATAAAGTGTAAAAAGTTCAATGTACATTGAAAAGTGTACTTTGACCACTTGGTGTCGCCATGTGCGTCGTAAGAATGTAGGATTGTTGCAATTGATGCTGTAAATGCGTCACGTCAATACTCCCTGAGTACAGTGTAAGTTAAGAGAGAGAGAGAAAGACCTGTTTAAGCGACTCAAGTGAGAGTATAGAGACAAATAAAGGAGGAGAAGAAAAAGAGGGAAAAAATTAACAGACAGAACAACTTGGTCAAATGTAAGCGGTGAACACATTTTTGTCACCGAGTGTGTTCACATTCGCGCCCATCCTGTTCTCCTCTTTCGATTGAGATGTGTCCAGTCATACGTGTGGACCTTCTTTCACTGGATCAGTTGACCCATCTGTCTATCAAGGCAAAGTAACATTCATTCAACTAAAGGGAAAAAAGCAAAAAGAGAAAAAGAGGAAAAAGAGAAAAAGGGAGAGAGCGAAAAGAGAAAAGAGAGAAAAGAGAGAAGAACGAGAGGGCACACAAATGATTTGCAAGCATTTGGATTTGGATTTAGATTTTTTTTCTTCTTCTTCTTCCTCTTTGCACGTTCAGTGGTTGCATTTCAGTGTAAGTCAGTGTGTGATGTCTATTTTTTTGCTCTTTCTCTCTCTCTTCTCTCTCTTCTCTCGCTCTCTTCTGTATTGGTCGGTACAACTGTGAAAAAAAGCAGCCAAATAATAGACCAGGAGGTTGTATGTCGGATGTTCTAAGGTTAATCTGTCCAACAACAAAAAGAAGAAAAAGAAGGCTCGACGATGAAGAAAAGAGGAAAAATCTGCAAATCCCTTGGTCACTCAAGTGGATACCCACAGATGTGTCTGAGGACACAGAGTATAAAGAAAGAGAAATAGAGAGGAAGAAGGAAAAGAGAAGGAAGGAAAAAAAAAGTTGAGAAAGGTACAAAGAACAAACCGAACACAGAGCTCACCGAATATGCCATTTAGATTTGAAAGACACCTCAAGTGACTAGACTCATAATAATATGACAATGAAACCAAGTGCTTGCTCACACACTGACGCCATCAACTTTTGTCTCTTTTTCTTTTTCTCTTTTAACTTTAAACTTTCAACAAGTCTCACCGTCCGTCCGTCAGTCTGTCCACCACTTGACTTGACTAAAGTTGACTTGACTTGACCATCAGGTAGATTCTTTGACCTGATGATGAAAAAAAGAAGAAGAAGAAGAAATTTTTACTGTTGAACTTTTTAACTTTTACCTCAACTGTGTAAGTACAGGTCAAAGAAGAAGAAGAAGAAGAAGGACCACTCCTTACTTTGTCAGGTTGGGTGGATGAAGGCATATTCGGTGTGTCTCATATTCTCTTTTTCTCTTTCTCTCTGCTGTTTGTCTCTACTTGTCTTTCTCTCTCTCTCTCTCTGTCAACTTTACTATTCTCTATATCACAGAACACACAGTGACACTGCAGCCATAAAAATAAATCAATGACAGTTTGTACTGTCCGAGCTTACTTTGAATTAGGGTCTATGTGAAAGGCAGTAAATGCAAGAGCGAAAGCTATAAATATTACTGTTGCAAAGTAAAGTCAACTGCTTCATGTCAAAATGGTCACATGTGAATTGAACTGGTCAATGGACACAAAACCTTTTACACCATATGTGTTATCAATTTGATGTATAAATTTATCACAAGTCATTTTTAACATTTGTTCATCAATAATATTTATTCATTTTCATCACATTTGACTATTCTATTTTATTTTTAAGATAATTAAATTGTTCTCATCTTAGTGATAGAAGATGCATTTGCAAGGTTAACCTTGAATTGCGCGCTGATCATGATGATGATGATGATGATGATGAAGAGATTTCCAGGAAGAAAGTTTTTCTTCTTTTTTCATCTTGTTTTGTAATCTTAACATCGGAATGTTGATTGCAATGAACTTCTTTACTTCATCAGTAGAAAATGATGAGGATGATGATGAGCATGATATTTCACTTTGATAATTTTCATCTGTCAATTGACAGTTGACTTGATTTGACAAGTTTTTCTTGCATTATTTATAGATCGTTGATCTATCATTCATCATGTCATTTACTACTAAGTTGTTGTGATATGAATGATGAAGAAAGAAGAAAAAGGGTTCAACATCAACATAACAATGATGAAAGTAAAGTTAAATGTCACAATAAAAAGCCCCGTTTTTCATTTGATCTTTTTCATCTTACAGTTGAATAAGCTTTTGTTATAAATGTAGATTTCAGATTACTCATAACAGATTGTACATTGTATACTTTGACATTTTATAAAAAGATTTTTTCCAATGGACCCTTTCATCATCATCAATCATTCGCCAGCCTTTAATCTCCGTTAATAATCGGTCAATGGATAAAGTTACAGTCAACTTTGTTATTTCATTGTAAGAAGGATTGTTTTATTCTTTCTCTCTTGAAAAAATAAAATATACATTAAGTAATAGAATTAAATAATCTAATCAACTGTGGATAAAGAAGCAGTTTTTTTTATTCTTTTCATCTGAAGGCTGGATTAATACACTTGTCAAATGGTTGTATAATTATCATCGAACATATTCAATCAATTGATTGGGTGAGTTGAATGATCAGCATTTTGTTGTACAATGTTTATCCTTAGAAAAGAAGGAGAAAAGATGAACAAAAGTTTTATGATACTTTGACAAGTTTGGTGAGTTTCATTGGTAACAAAGACAAAGGAAAATAAGAAAGGACTAAAAGTTTCATCTGTAAAAGCAATAAGTAAAGACAATGGTCGACAAGTTGTCGTATTCAATCGAAAAAGCGGCTTCATTTGGATATTGAAAAGAAAGAGAGAAAGAGAAAATGACAAAAATTTCAATGACTATGACTATGACTGTGAATGTGTTTGGATGATGGTACAATCCATGCATCACTAACACTAGCACTTTGGACTTTGTGCCTTTTGTTGCCGATACAATTTATGACCCTGTGTACCATAGAAGAAGAGACAGAAAGAAAGAGAGACACACATACACAGATACCGTATGGACATTTTCTTTCATTTTGTGTAGAAATAAGTACCACTTAAAATATTACACTCACAAGGATGACAAAGACAAGAGGGTAAAATTGGCACGTGCTGTTGAAAGAAAGAAAGAAAGAGACACAAATTTTTTTTTCTTCTTCCTTTTTTTTCAACGTACTTAGGATAAAAGTGGAGACAACTTTGTCACTGCCGCTCAATCCTGTAAAAGTGAAGTAGTGTATGTATGTCTATGTGTGTATGTGTGTGTGTATTCGGTGGTGATGGTGATGGTGAGAGTGGTCATTCTTCCTTGCAATATAAAATATAACAGATGACCATGACATTGAGGCCAAAAAAAAGAAAGAAAGAAAGAAAGAAAAAAGGTAGAATGTCTGATGAAAAAAGCAGAGCTTACTTTGAAGTAGACTTTATGTGACAGGCAGTAAATGCTGAAAGAAAAAGCTGTAAATATTACTGTTGCAAAGTGAAGTCAACTGTTCAACTGTTCAACTGGTCGATGACAAAATGGTCAAGTGGCCCAGTGCGTGGACTGGGGTCATAAAAATTGTCCCATCGACTTGTTCGACTCTTCTTATTCTTCTTCTCTATTACGGGAGGAGGAGGAAGAGGAAGAAGAGGAGAGAAATAGAGATGGAGATGGACAAATGGACAAATAGAGAAATAGAGAGATGGAGAAGTAGACACATGAAGGAAGACCAGCAACTCAGCAAAGAAACTGGCCCCCCAAGAGAAAAGCTTTTGGATGGATATGAGAGGAGGAAAGAGAAGAGAAAAGGACACACACAAAAAAAGAGAGACAAAAAGAGACACAATGAAGCCAGAGCAAAACGGAGAAGGAGGAAGAAGAAGAGAAAAGAGAAAAAGAGAAGAAGAGATGGACAACGAGCAAAGCGGCAGCTGCTTCAGCTCGTAAAAGCAAATTGAGAGACACACTCGGCTCAATTTTTGTGGTACCTGTGTAGGTTCCCAGAAAAGTTTCTAAAAAAGGCCACTGAGAGACAACTCGTAAATCAAAGCTGCAAAAGAAGAAGGAGGAATTCGAGTATGCAGCTGCCTGTTTGACTGTTTGACTATCCATAGTAAAGGAATAAGTGACCAGTGGTCACTTGCTTCATCTCAACCAGTGGTAGTAGTAGTAGTAGTTGTTGTTGTTGTACTAGTAATAGTATAGTGATAGTATGAGAGAAAGAGAGAAAGAGAAAAAGAAAAACCAGAAAGAGAACGGGCGTAACCCTTTCACTCGAAAAGTAATCTGGTACGAATTACTTATTGATCCAAGGGTGAGTTTTTTCTCTCCTTTTCATCCCTTTTCATCCGTTTTCTTCTTCATCTTCTTCTTGTGAGTCATTTGCCTGGCAAACACACGGCCAATCAAATGATGCTCTTCAATCACATGAGTACGAGTGAAGAGCAAAAGGATAAAGAGACACACACACACACACAGTGAAAGAGAGATAGAAAGTGAAAGAAAAAAGGGGAAAAAATCTAGGGGCAAAGAAAAACGAGACAAAAGAGAAAACGACAGACAAAAGAGGAAAATGAGGAAAAAGACAAGACAAGGCAAAAAAATGGGTAAGGATGAAGTGTCTATCGTGAAACAAACTATACAATGACCCTTTACGAGTGCCAAATCAGCAATGCACGACAAGTAAGTGATGAATTTGACCATGGAACTAGCTTAGCAAGTGGACACCTCCCTCATAAATTGGACACTTGTCATCCTCATTCTCATCTTCTTCCTTATCGTACTACTTGCTTGTTCTTCTTATCATCCTCTTCCTCCTCCTCCTCCTCCTTCTTGTTGTTGTCATCATCATCATCGTCGTCATGTGCATACAGGAGAAGAAGTACACCAAATACACCAAATATACCGGGCAAAAGAAGGAAAAGACCAAAAGGATCATTGAGTGAGTTGAGTGAGTCGAGTGAGTTGAGTGAGTTGAGTGAATCAATCAATCAATCGACCAGTGAGTCACCCCAAGTATTTAGTATACAAAGGAGCAAACATCTAGTCAAAGAGATGAGTAAGATGAGTAAGATAAGTATAAATGAGAGCAAATGAGATGATGAAGGGTAAAAGGACGATGAAGAAATACAAGACCAAAGAGAAAGAGAGAAAGAGAGAAAGATGCATTCGCGGATTGAAGAGATTCAATGATTCAAGGATGCAAGGACATCACCATCATCCTTAACATACACAAGATACACAACATACACACAACTCTGTGACAACATGCAAAACTCATCATCAAAGTCAGGTGGACATACAAAGTTCAGCTGGGGAAATCATCATCACTAGATTTTCTGTCTGTGTAGCCTGGAGATGGATCAAATTAAGAGGGCAAAGGCGATGTCCTTCATCATACACGGCAAATAACTTGGTAACTTGTTTTATCATCCTCATCTAGTCATCTAGATGAAAGTTACATTGTGCACTCGCTAATTTCAACTTGACTTGCATCAGAAATTCTTTGTGCAGTTTTTTTACTTTCTTTCTCTCTTTCACTCTCTCATCCTGTCTCATCGGATCCTTCTTCTGTTGTGCCTGCATGGTTGAATTTGTTCATGAGTGTAAGTTCTTCACTTTCAACACACGGCAGTCTTGTTCCTTCTGCTTGAGTCTGTCCATTAATTCATTAAAAAGTCCTTATAACAGATTCAACGTCAAAATGTAGAAAAAGTATAAAAAGAAATACGTAGAAAAGAGCAAGGAAAGATGAGCAAGTGATGCGGATGAAGTGAGCACTGAAAGTGTATGTGCCTGTCCTTGTGTATGTGTATGTGTATGTGTGTGTGTGTATGTGTGTATCTGTGTGTAATTCCCTCTGGATCAGCTGCCATGGCATCTTGCTCTTGGTATGAATGTGAATGGATGAATGTCTAAGTTGAATTAATGCTCCTCCAATTGACTTTTTTTTTCGTTGGCCCTGATGTTGCCTTCCTTTGACTCATTCTCTTCTCTTCTTTTATCTTTCTCTTTCTCTAATAACAAGTAAAACTCACTAAAAGGTGATAGGTGTGTCACTGTTCACTTTTCCAACTACCATCACTACTCTTTCTCTTTCTCGCTCTTTGTAACTGTAACCTTTGATTGGTTCATTTGATTTCTACTTCTAACTGTGTCACTGTTTGTATATATATATATATCGATGAGAGAAAGAAGGAAAAAAACGAAGAGGAACAAAAGTGCACCACTTTGCACTTTCAAGGTGCACACAAATTTCACACAAACAGACACGATGAAAGTTTTTTATCTATCTCTTTTCTTCATTTGCATCAATTTAACTACCATTTTAAGGGTGAAAAATTAAAAGGTCAACATATAATACAATTTCCCCAAACTACTACTACTTCATTTACCCTGTATTAGTGAGGTGAATTTGTATCTTCTTCTTCCTCTTCTTTTATACCTTGTAACTTGATGTGTGATGTGAGTTGACGGTTAAAGCACTTAGTGTTGAAAAAAACGGTCTTACCGATTCATTCATCACACATTTGTTCATTCATTAATTATCTTCTCTCTTTTCTTTCTCTTTTCTTTCTCTTTTCTTCCTCTTTTCTTCCTATGTGTGAAATAGAGTCACAACGTTGACTTAACTTGACTTGACTTGACTTGGTGTTGTTTTGACTGTTTCACTCAGTCACTTTCCTTGTTATAGACCAAAAGGAGGAAGAAAAAGTGTGACTCTTGTCTGTTTTCTTCTTTCCATTCTATTCTTTGTGTATCTGTGTGTGTGTGTGTGTGTGTGTGTCGAGTTAAGACACAGGAAACCGACAACTGACAACCGACAAAGTACATACAGATCACACACAATGACACAATTGCACAAATAACTCGGTGAGTTGAGGAGGCGTTCATGTGTTTTTACTGTTGTTGGTGAGAAAATGAAATGATCAATGAATAGAACACAGTCAATGAGATGGGTTGGTACAATAGAAGCAACCATCTACCATCAGGTTTTCCTCTGTCTCTCTGTCTTTTTTTTTGCACTGCTGTTGCCTTTTAACATAAAGACAGGAAGCTCACGAACTAACAGACATCCACACACTTGCATACATACTGGTAGAAGTAGTAGAAGTGAAAAGTCATTGACTAACTAAGGTCAGTACTTCAGTCACGGTCATCATTTTCCAGTAAATACTACTCAGGTAATCATAAGCAGACACTTCTAATGACACACTTTGTGTTCTTACTGTTTCCTCTTTGACTTTTGGCGTGAGGCGAAAGCAATTTCACACATACATACAAGTATGGTAGAAGTGAAAGAAAGAGGAAAAGAGACTTATGAACATGAAGAAGAGAAAAAGAGAAAAAGAGAGACAAGAAAAAAAGCCTCAGGCAGTTCTTTGTCTGTCGGACACTTTTCACTGATTGAGTGAGTCACTGATGATACTTTGACTGACCAACAGGCATTCCATATGCTCAGTATGTTTAACCATGATCTTTCTCACTCTTCATGGTCACAAACAGATACATAGATACACATAGACACACAGACACATACATTGATACATTGTATTATCAATGTTCCTTCCATTTCCACAATGTAGACAATGAAGAGGAAACATTTTACCCTCGTATTTTGTTCATCCTTGTCGTCGTTGTCGTATTTATATGCTTCATGACGGTTATCCATCTCATTGGTCTTCTCATTGACCCTCAATATGACAGGATAAATTGAATTTACAGTGTATCACTTCACCCCTGAACAAGTGTGTGTTCATCATCCTCCATTCAATGGACAGCAAAGTGCAGATGCATGTTTTTCCCCCTCTACATGAGACTATGTACATGTATATATATATATATATATATTGTATGTATTGTATGTGTGATATATACACACTCAATCTCATTGATCGGTCCATCACACGAAAAAGGAACACATAGATGATGAGTACGATGATGATGAGAAGGAAATATACTCAGTTGGGTCAAATAGTACACAGGGTCATGGTAAAAATGAAAAGGGTCACATGGACACAATAGAAAATGTCATCTTGTCTCTCTTTCTTTCTCTTTCCTTCCTCTTCCTCTTTCTTCATCTCTCTCCTCATGTACACACAAAAGGCATAAGGGTACAAAATTGAAAATTCAATTGAATACACTCGTACCACACTTATACTACTACTATAACTTGCAGTAGTATTTGGTTCTTTCTCTCTCTTTGGTACTTTTATACTTTTGTGTGTCGTTTTTCTCTTTATGCTTTTCGCTTTTCGCCTGGCAGATGAAACTGGCCCCATTCTGCATATGTAAAGCAAGCAAGCAAGTAGTGACTGGTTTTCTTTCTCTTTCTTTCTCTCTCTCTCTCTTTGCTTCTCTATTTCCATTCCGCTCGAGTATTTTTCCATTTTCTACTGAATCAACTTTCGCACCAGTGGATGGACACACAATGTGAGTATAATAACTCACTTTACAGTGACACTCGATTTCAGTGTCCGCTTGAGTCAACACAGAGGGCAAATGCAACCATCAATCGACCTCCTCTTTGTATGTCTTTCTGTGTATGAATTTGACTCAAGTATCCATTTGCAATTTGATTGCCTACATCAGTCAAGTAAGTGAGTAAGTGAGTAAGTGTAAGACTCACTGACTGACTGACTGACGTATTCAATGAATAACTGTCTGTCTGTCTGTCTTATGTTTGAATCATTTTTTTCTTCTTCTTCTTTTTCACTTTATTCGAAGAAATCAGCAGGAATATAATGAGTAATTTGTTCGGAGAAATCACCCTGTAGATTCTTTTTTCAGTCTTTTCTCTTTCTCTACTTGCTTACTTTTTATTTATGCCTTTCCTACGCCAATGACTGAAGAGGCAGCCAAAAAATTTAATTCAATTTGACTACTTTCTTGCTTCTTCTTCTTTTTTTTGTTGAAACTTAAACTTAGCTACAATTTTAACTTGTAGTATGTAAGTTGTTGTATCTTATGCCTGTATCATTTGGTTGTTCCTTGATTTTCTTACTTTTTGGTCTACATTTGAGTGCATCTGATTTACTTTTATATATATGGTACAATTTAACTTTGACTTAAGTCAAAGTTAATTGAGGTTGCAGTTATTGCTACAAGAGAAATAGAGTGAAATTTAAGAATCAAAGAGAGAAAAAGAGAGAAAAAGAGAGAAAAAAGTATCCATGTAAGGGGATTCTTTTACTGATGTGTCCTTACAAACATCTAACAGCGTGGGCGATGTTTCACAGAGTTCAAGGTATAATAGTATACTAGTAGTTGTTGTGTTTGTAGAATAAAAAAGTAAAAAGTGTATCGAACAGACACATTAACAGTGAAAATCAACATCAACATACTAATGAACAAAAGCTAGTGAAGTCAAGTTAAAGTACAACTGGTGATGATGATGATGGTGATGGTCATCAACCAGATCAAGTCAGTTACAGCAGGCAACACAAATGAAATTTGTACTCTCTTTCTCTCTTTTTCCTTTTTGTTACTTGAGTAAGTTGAGAGAAGAAGAAAAAGAAAAAAACGACAGAGAAATTCATTTGATCTGTTGTAAAATGTTTCAGTAATTTTCTGAGTAGGATTGATTTGCGAAGGTAGCTTTGTCGATAGAATTGACTGAATTGACTGAGCAAATGCATAGAAACAACCAGAAAACAAGAAATGTCACTGATCTTGCATCTTTGGTGGTAGGTGGTTACGTTTCGTGTCATAGAACTCAATACACATCAGTCAAATTTGTTCAAGTTGTTGATGTTACTTCTTCTTCTTTCTTTCTTTCTTTCTTTCTTACTGATGGTGAAATTTTTTTGTCATTTTATTTATCTACTTGTCTGTCTATCTATTTCTCTCTTTCTACCGTCTGAAAGTTGTACAAGTTAATGAAAAGACAAAGACACATCCACATCCACACGAAAGAGATAAAATTGAAAAAAGGAAAAAGTTATACTAGTCAATGTTGAGTCGTCTTTTTCTTCTTTAAGTGAACAACTCAACTATATACTTCAACAACAACAACAACAACTGCCAGCAAGTGTTCATTGTTTGTGATCAGTGATGAGTAGACACATTTGCCTTTAAATGAAATGGTAAAGTGTGTAGATAGGAAGAAAAAAAAGATAAAAAAGAAAAAAAAGAATAAAAAAAAAGAAAAGGGGAAATACAACATACACACTCACACACAACATGGTGATGGATGATCAACTACGACAACTTTACAAAGAGAAATATCGCCAAGAGTCAGGTCAATGTTCTCACGTCCATCCTCGGCAAAATGTAACCATGAATGACATGAGAGAATAAGAAAAGAGAGAGAGAAAGAGAGGAAACAAAATTCACCTTGCATGAGGATGAAGATGAAGATGAAGATGAGGATGAGGATGAGGATGAGGATGAAGATGAGGATGTTTCATCTTCTTTTAGATGGTTGAGTCAGTCGTAACAGCCAAATTACACCGACCAAATGGACAAAGGGTGTCGCAGTGTAATTCATTGACTTTATTTATGGATTGACCTCCTGTCGACTTGGACTATAACCCGACAATAAAAAGCATGGCAAGTGTTACAGGTCTAACACTTGGTCAGTAAATCCCTAATATCAATGCTTTTTCTTACTCCTTATTCTTCTTGTGCAATGTTGCATGTGTGTGTATGTGTGATGTTGTTGTTGCTGCTTGTTGATTGTTCAAAGCATATACTTTCACTTTGGTAAAGGTTTTTGGTCAGTTTT
This sequence comes from Hemileia vastatrix, assembly GCA_030280995.1. Classification (NCBI taxonomy): domain Eukaryota; kingdom Fungi; phylum Basidiomycota; class Pucciniomycetes; order Pucciniales; family Zaghouaniaceae; genus Hemileia; species Hemileia vastatrix. The sequence continues at coordinate 71,295 of JASXTE010000111.1, forward strand.
GGTTGGATGTGACTCACTGTCACTGTCACCCTTGTGTCTTTTGTATTTGTCTCTCTTTCTCTCTCTCTCTTTGTGTGTCTGTGTCTGTGTATCTCCATTTGTCTTTGCTTTAACAAATCCTGTAAGATTAAATGACCATTAAATTGTTCTACCAGTATCACCAGTGTGACAGGAGGTACCTTTTGATGCTCTTATCTTTGCTTGACCAATGGTCAGTTCAATTGTATCCAAGTCAACCACAAGGACAACAATGACTAAAGCTAACTTTGCACTTTGCAGCAAAGGTTGATGTGTGAGAAAGTAACTAGTTTCATGCTCAACAAAATTGAGTACAAAGATAACCAGACAGACAAGAGTAAGTAGAGTAACTAACATATACTTTCTCTCTCTCTTCATCCATTGGTAGATGTTCATCCATAGATGAAGTAAAGGAGAGAAAAAAAATAGTTAGATGGATAGATGGATATATATATTTATATATACACATACACATGGTCACACAAAAAGTGCATTAGGATGCACAATCTTTCTTCCTTCTTGTCCATTCATATTTAATCGAACATTCAAGTCAACTCAGTCAGTCAGTCAGTTGAGTGTATCCAAGTAATCTAGTCAATTTACTCATTGGTGTTCATTGATTTCATGAGGAAAAAGCAAAGAGAAAAGGGAGAAGAATAAATTCTCTTCAGTCATTTGATCAAGTAATATGAGGAAAAAACGAAAAAGGAGAAAAAGGAGAAAAAGGAGGAGAAAAAGGATACATTCACTCCATAGATATTTGCAGGATGAAGAAGGAGGAGCATTGAACATCAATGATTCATCCTGTCATAACTCGGCCAATAGTATATCAGTGTGCCATGCGTCGTAACTTGATGGTGAAATCTCATCATATTTTCACCAAACATAGACATGGACATATACTTATTACATATTCACATGAATGTACTTTCATGTGAATCAATGTAATATGTTAAATCTTTTGCAAATTGTAACAAAGGTTACAAATAAATAGTTATATGCATGTCGTCATCCTCATCATCATCATCATCGTCGTTGTCGTCATCGTGTGTATATGTGTCGTTACATGGCATGTACTTTGCACACTTTCACCCTCCAGATGATGCATTGATGGGTGATGCACACATGCAAACATCTAACGCATGACTGAATTCATTATTAGCGTAAGTTGATGCATTTTGCACTTTCACATATGGCACCCGTTGTTGTTTCATGTGTAAAAGAGAGAAATTACTTTCACCTCTGTAAGTTCAATCACTTGCTACTCCATCATCATCTGCATCACTTGAATATGCATGACCTGACCTTGTACAGGCAAGTAGAATGAAGAATATTCGACATAACATCTAACACACTTTTACTCACAAAGAAAGAAAGAAAGAAAGAAAGAGAAAGAGAAAGTGAAAATCATTTACGCTGCAATGAACTGATGCATCTTTTTCTCTTTTCTTCTTTTTTCTTCTTCTTCTTCTTTTTCATTCTCTCATTTTGGCCTTTTATTTTGGCAAACTCTTTACTAGCTGTGTTACCGTTTGTGACTTTTACTGACTCCTTGAGGGGAAAGAGAGAGAGAGAGAAAGACGAAAAGTCAAGAGTGAGGGGGAAAAAGGGAAAGAGAAAGAGAGAGGAAAAAAAGAGGATGAAAAGCAGTAGTGAAAGATGCAGGCTGGAGGAAAAAGAAAAGAAACTTTCTCGTTCACTGAGAGACAATGCATTGACAAAAGGGTCAAGTGAAAGGTCAGTGTGTGTTTGTGTCACATGGTCAAGCAATCCATTGAGTGTGATTCGGTTATTAATTTGCCAACGGCTGCCCTTTGACCCGTCGTTGGAGGGATGTATTATGCCTTGATTGCCTCTCGTGGCTCGAACTATTGTATTGTATGTCTATTCATTCTTTTTGAGTTCTCTTGACCCTTGACCAGGGTAAAGGGCCACGTACACGTCGGCTTACATGGAACACAGCATCTGCTCTTTTTGGGTTGTCAGGACACAAGAGAAACACGACGAGTGTGTGTGAGAGAGAGAGGGATGAAAAGAGAGAGAGAAAGAGAGAGAGAGAGAGAGAGAGAGAGAGAGGCGAGAAAGAAGAGAGAAAAAAAAGAGAGAACAACTCAACAGACTCAACTGACTCGAATGTTCAGACCAGATCCACAAGTCCGCGAGTAAAGTCCACAAGTACTCATTTTCCAGTTGCATTGGTCTTTCTCTCTTTCTCTCTTTCACTTTTCTGTGTCCTTCTTTACAATTGACAATTGAAACATCACATATACAACTCGTGGTCAGTATGAAGGAACAATTTAACTCACACAAGTACCAAGTCATCTGGCATAAGCAATTTAACCAGCTGCATGTTACATTTCGCTTGACTTGGTGTGAGAAGAGAAGAAAAACGAGGAAAAAGAGATAAAACTCATCCATTGACCATGTAAATGCAATGACAATAATCTCCTGACCTGATTCAAACAATAGACTTGATAGTTGTCAATTGTACAATTGTACACTAGTTGTGAATTTGTTGTTGAAGAAGAAGAAGAAGAAGATGAAGAAGATGATGATGAAAAAGAAGAATATTATTCCTGATGAAAGTTGACGTGACATGTACACTAGGTAGTTGATGATGAGTGTAATGACTACTGATTGAGTCATCATTAGTAACATCCTTTGTCTGAACCTGTGAGAAAAATAGGACAATTTGCTGACCCATCAGCAATGGACAGGGTGAGAAAGAAAGAAAATGAAGAGTAGAAAAGAATGAAACAACCAACCAGGCAAAAAGAGAGAAAGAGCGAAAGAAAGAAAGAAAGAGAAAGCAGGGAAAAAGACTGATGAATAGATGGATCAAATGATGGCAAATAGAGATCCGGTCGGCTGGTCGACTTTACCATTCATGTGAACCATTGATGTATGAAATAATATCTCGCCTGGTTAATGACGAACTTGTACTCTTCTCATTCTCTCTTTCTCCCTCTTTGACACCGATAACAATAAAATCCCGGTGCAAGATGAGACACAAATTGAAAAGAAGACCATTTTATTCTCCCCCCTTTTTCTCTTCTTCAGAACAAAAATGAATCAATCAAAGTACAGTAAGATGTACAAGAAGGCAAAGAAAAAAAGTTACTTCCTACAATTCATACAATGAACAATGATAAATCAGTTGCATGGAAAAATGTTAAATTACAAAGAATTTCATGAGTAAAGTAGTCAAAGTGTAGAAAATAGGAAAAAGTTGAACAACGTTACAATGAATAGATGAACATTCATGATGAAGATGAAGATGAAACACATTTTGTACTATGTAACAATGTTAAAATGTTAAAATGTTCAAATGTATATGTGTGATACATTGACAAGTAAAAGAGAAAGAGAAAGAGAAGAAGATGAAAATTACTTTTACTTTTTTCTTTCTTTCTTTTTTTACTTTCACTATTACTTGGTCAAATGAATCAACCCTTTTGTCGGTACCCTATTTCATTGGACATTGCGGGCCATTTCATTTGATTTGAAAGAAGAGAGACAAGTGAAAAAGGGAGAAAAAGTCACTGATTCATCAAGAGGACTCTTTTATCTATTTGCCCATTTTTTGTGTGCTCCTCTTTGCTATGTCAATCTTTCTTTTCTCTTTTCTCTTTTCTCTTTCACTCTCATACTGTCATTGACTGTTGGTTGTATTTCATGGCTGTTCTCTTTTACTCTTTTACTCTTTTACTCTTTCTCTCTCTTCCCTGTGGTCTAACTGATTTAATTGCTGCAAAGTATTAACCCGTTGTACACAAGTGACTGCCAGTTTCACTCTTTCTCTTTCTTTCACTTGAAAAGGATGAAAAGGGCAAAACAAAGTAGCTACTTTTCAGTTGAATCAATTGAGGGAATTAATTTTGTACTTCAAGTCGTGGATCACAGAATACATGAGGACGAGTGATGCAGGATGATGCTGTAAACCATCATCCTGCTTCATCTTTCTTTACTCATCATTGCTCATCTAACTCTAAGTGTTCATGTGTTCATGTATTTATCTGTAAGTTTCTGGTACTTTTTGGGCACCTTAAATGATTATATACAAGTGATTTATTATAATATTCATCCTCCTGTATTATGCTTTGCGCATATTTGCTTGTTCATTTGCTCAACCTTACAAAATGAAATCAAATCAAATGAACAGGCAAAAGAAGGAAAGAAAGAAAGAAGAGAAAAAAAACCCTGGTAACTTTCTACTTACTTACTTACTTGATTACTCTCTCTCTCTCTTTCACTTCTTACAGCAAGGAAAGAAGAAAAAAGTTTAACCTGTAGTCAGTCTTTTACTTGTAAGTTGAAAAAAAGTTAAAATGCAGTAATATTTTACTGAATTCGCACATACACTAATTAATCACCTGGCAGAGAAGGAGGAGATTTTGGGAGACCAGAGGAGGGGTCAAATTGTAACCAGTGTTTGAGTGGACTTAAAATTGCCTCAGGCTTTCAGTGAAAAGGAAAGAAAGAAAGAAAGAAAGAAAAAAACTAAAGAAAGATAGAGAAAAGAACATTCAATTTTTATCCTGCTAACTTTACTAGAGTACTTTTTGACTGTGGTTTAAAAGATGCCGCGAGCCAAGCAAAGCGTAAAGAAGAGACAATTGTTCAATCAAAATTGCAACTTTTTGAAAGTCAAGGTATTAGTTGTACTTGTTGTTTTGATGAAACAGAGAGAGAGATAGAGATAGAGAGAGTAGAAGTTACAATTCATATTGCATTGTATTTTGATTGACAGTATTTTTTCATCTACATTTTTTTCCTTAACACTGTCTCTCCATATATTGTGTAGTTTTTCAGTGTGTCAGGGAGGCAGGAAGGACAAATCACTGAGAAGGCGCATGAATGAATTCGACCGGAAGCAAAGGCCACTTCTTATATGTCTGTGTATCATCATCATCACACACACAACACAACACAAGGCAAGGCAAGGCAAGGCAAGGCAAGGGCAGCAATTGTCTTGAGGAAGTATTAAACATGCCCTTAGTTTGAGTGTAAGTTACTTCTACTACTTCTACTAATACTATGTGGTATTGTCATTGTAGTAGTAGTAGTAGTAGTATGATACTCATACACCTGAAAAATAACCAGTGAAACAAGAAAGTAGGAGGAGGAAGAAGAAAGATGCCAGTTATTCTTTGATGCGTAGAAGTGCAAAAGCACAAATGCGTGATTCCGTTAAACTTGACAATGAGATAGAGAAAGAGAGAAAGAGAGAGGATAAAACACACAAACACACAAATACGATCAATGAGAAAAGTAAAACTTGTCTCTGTCCATCATATTTGCAAGAGAGAAAGAAGAAGAAAAAAGTACTATGTGTTACTTATTTTTTTTCTTTTACCTCATTAGTAGCATTAAAATAGTTTCCATTGGTCCAGGTGTTGAGCAGTGTCAATGATGTAGGAGAGAAATTTTTGTGTCTTGTGTATTGTGTGTGTGTTGTTTGTGCTTACCTTCTGTTTGTGGGAGGAGATGTTAAAATGTCTGGTACCATTTGGCTCTCAATACACAGGAAGAAGAAGAAGAAGAATGTGCATCCAGTGTAAATTTAAACTTTACTTTGACTCTTGACTTGTGTTGTGCAATTATAGCCACACACATACACAAACACAAACACATAATACAGGTAATGACATGACCTTGCTTCATCCGATAGGTCGATTGCCATTGCTATTGTGTTTTTGTGTTTTTCTTTGGGTAATTTGTCTTTGAAAGTTGAAAAGACGATCACACGATGATCAGCAAGGAAATCCGTCGATCGTTCATGCAAACTCTACATTTGAGCAAGTTGATGTAGTTGTTGTTGTTGTTGTTGTTGGATAAAAGTTTTTTTTTCTTCCTTTCCTTTCAATAGAATCATTTGATACACTGTGTCAATTAGAAAAAATCAAAGAAACTCATCATTATCATCATCAACATCATCGACATCAACATCATCATCGTCATCATCATCATCATTGACAACGATATAACAATGACATGATGAAGGAAAAAGAGATAAAATGATAAAGTAAAGTAACAATTGAAATGAAAATTGTCCTGCTTGACCAAGAGAGGGTAAGATGAATTAAATTGATGAAAAAGTTGACACAATACAAATAACAACTTATACATAAAAGTTTAAATATACAAGTAAAGGTAAAGGTTAGTAATTAACTTGATAATATGTCATCTAAATGATGTGAATAAACTTTGTCAGTTGTATATTTGTGTGTGTGATTAATGTGAATTTTTTGTTTTTTGTTTTTTCTTTTCTCGGTCTGTCTGTCGACAAATTATCAGTTTAGAAAGTAAGTTATTGTTGTACTTGTGAGGGAATATTTAATGTCATAAGTTTACTGATGGGTATGAGTGATGAATCAAATTTGTCATCATACTTGTACTACTTATACTTATGCAAGTATACAAGTAGATGATGATAAAGACAAAGACACACTGTCTAACCAACAGTGGGTATAATGTGTCACGGATTGTGGTCGATGATTACATCATTATATCAATCTCACTGTCATATTATTATACCATTAACAGTGATGATTTGTGAAGTAATGTCACGTTACCTCCTCATCAGGTATGGTCAATTGAGTTCAAACTTTAACATATGACATTGAGTACATGTTAAAGGTTAAATTACTTACTGATGGATCATTTGCATGACTTAAACAACTAGTAAAAAACGAAGAAAACTACTGAATGTAAAAAATGTGTAACATAACAACAACAACAACAACAAAAAAGGTTACATTTGTTTTGGTATGTGAGTACAATTATATTCTTACTGTGGGTATATCAATTCATGTATAACATAATGTCAGTGACTTTATTCTTCTAGTCAAGTGTTTAACATTGAATTTGTCAATTGTTTCATGATGATGATGATGATGACAAATAATTTTCGTGTATATCTGTATGTAACGTGTATATATCTGTTGGTTAGGTACCGGCACCTGGCTTCTTGTACATCTTCTTCATGGTTACTTCTTTCCTTGTCTCTTTCTCTCTCTCTCTCTGCTTTCTCTCTTTTCTCCATCCGCATCTCCTCTGGTGAGAGTGGGCGGAGTTTGCCTTATGCTCGGTCTCTCTTTCGCTTGTGTTCCTCTTTCGCTCTTCTCTCTTTCACTCGGGTACCAATTCAACTTGAGTTTGAGCGTCACTCGCTGACTGGGCTTCACTTGAGTCACTCACGTGTCCCCTTCTGGACTCTCTATTCAATACACACATACATACATACACATACACATACAGATATACACATCTTTTTACATACACATACATAACATTCATAATACACACCTTGTGTTAACTTGATAACTTCAACTATTACTACAATTAATTGTCATCATTGTACAACAACAAGTTGAACATTATCCTTGTCATCAATAATCTTTACATTGACTGACTGTCATTATTGCTACAATTGATACTTGATTTATTTGATTTTTCATTTTTCTTCTTCTTCTTCTTCTTCAATTTAACATCAACAACATTATGTATCCATCATCAACATCAACTTCATCATCACCATCAACATCAACTTCATCATTTTCTTCATCAGTTGATCAGTCATACAACTAGTTAATTCAACTCAACTCAACTTCTCACATCCAATTGATTAAAGAAGAAAGAAATAATAAGTAAAGAAAATCAACCGAATAAAAGAAAATAAAAGAGAAAAAAAGTTTAATGCCATCAACAAATATCAACAGATGCAACTTTCATGCCCAGCAACTTACTGTGGACTTGAACAATAGTTACCAATTGAATGACTGTTCAAGTTGATACAACATATATATACACACTTAAAAAGTAAGAACCACCTGTAACCACCTACAACTAGTATACTGTTGAGTTGGCCAATCTTTACTTTGAAATAAGGACTTTCACTTCAATTGGTACTTATGATGTCTCGTCGAAAGCAGTCTCGACCTCAACATTTTTCATCATCCCTGCATCACCTAGGTAAGTGCGCGTGTGTAGTATTCAAGCATATTTTTCTTGGCAATGTGAGTGTGTATGCTCTGTTAGCGATGGTGTGTGGTGAATCTTCATACAGATGATGCTGCTGCTGCTGCTTGTACTGTTGTAGTAGAGATGTGGATGAAGTAAAAGCGAGAGGAAGAAAGAGAGCAAGAGAGAAAGAGAGAGAGTAAGATCGAGTGATGAGCTTATGACGCGCCAGTCCTATATTATGAGTACTGCCGTATGTATTTGTATTCTATATTTCTATATTGGCGTGCGCACTGTTAAACTTTAGCCCAAAGGTACTTACTAGTGTACATCGGGTTAAAAGGAAAAAGAAGAAAAAGGGAAAAGGACAACCGAAAAAGCATAAGAGTGAAAAAGACTGACACTTACTCACTTACTCACTCATGGTCAGGGACAGGGACACACATTTTCTCCTTGACCAAAACAACAACTGGTCCATCCAATACCACCGGTGAAAAAGAGAGAAGAAAAAAAGAGGGGAAAGAGTAAAAAGAGTAAAAAGAAGAAGGAAGGAAAAAGTTAAACGAAACCTAAAGAAATACTGACCAACAGCAGGACAAGTCAAGTTGAATGGTTCTTCGCTTTATGTGTGTATATATATATATCTATGTGTGTGTGTGTGTGTGTGTATGTGTTTGCCGTCGGATGGTCAGTTTGCTTGAAAAGAAAATGAGAGAAAAGAGCAAAGGAAAAAAAAGGCAAGAAGAAAAAAAGCAACAAACTTAGGGAAAAAAACAGGTCCACTCTGTTTTTGACGCGCGATTCTGAGAAACGAGAGAAAGAGAGAAAGAGAAAAAGAGAAGGAAACTTGATTTACATGCATTGCTTCTTTTCTCTGCTGTTGTGTGTGTGTGTTGATCAGTAAAGAGAAAGAGAAAGAGAAAGAAAAAAAAAGTCTCTGCAGTAAGAAGGTAATATTTCTGCCTCTCAGAGATGAGCTTTGGTTGATCCAAAGGCCTGATACAAATGCACCATCAGCCATCAGCCATCAGCCATGAGCCATTGAGCCAGTCAGCCAATCAGTCGGTCTTTGACTCCTGCTGCTGCCTCCTTATTCCTCATTCCTTATTTCTTATGCTTGGATTATTCATTCATATCTGGTTTGGCCATCCTATAACTCACCTGCCTTCCAATTTGTGGTCAAAGTTTTCATCATTACTCACTTTCTTGTCTCTTCTCTCTCTTCTCTCTTTAGGTTTAACTTTTACCAACTTTAGGTCTACCCTGTCATGATGTAGGCTACTTTGCTCATCTACTTTACTCATTACTTCAATGTTTCTTTCTCTTTCTCTTCTTCTTCATTTTTGCCTGTAGAGTAAAAATGTGTGTTAAACTTTAAACTTTCAACTCTCACCGTTTTTCTCTTTTTCTTCTTCTTCTCTTCTCTTCTCTCCTTGTTGAAAATGATAGCTCTGTAACTTGTCGGCCTTGTATATATAACTTTTGGTACATGTAATTTTTTTGCCAAATTCTTCTTGTCTCACGATTCATTCTTTTTCTTTTTACTTTTCTTTTTACTTTTCATTTTCCCTATGCACGATGATGAGAGAAAGAAAGAAGGAAAAAAAGAAGAAGAAAAAAAATAAAGAAAGATAGAGAAAAAGAAAGAATAAGCATCTGTAAACTGTGTGACTCAGTTGAAAATCAGAAGCAGTGAATTTTGGCACTGAAAACCAGTGTGTAACTTCAAATCAGTCACTTTACCCCATTTTGTGAGTGACTTTGTACTTGTATCCTTTTGTTCCTTGTACAATTTTTTTTCTCTTTCTTTCTTTCTTTCTTTCTTTCTGTCGTTACTTCTTTTCATGTCATATGTGAAATGTGTGTGAGTTGTATTTTCTTTTTCTTTCTTTCTTTTTTGTCTTCCTCTTCTTCAAGAACTATTTTTCTCGTCATTTCTTCACTCTTTCACTCTTTTTTTTCGAATTGTATTTCAAACTTCCGCCCTGTAAACATCATTCATTGTCATTACTTGTTGTCATCGATATTTTGTTTTTTTCTCTCTTTCTCACTTTGAATTATTATCCTTGTAATTTACAATGTTTTCCAATGAATTTTGTCAACAACAATCAACCGGTCACTTTAAGTTCATTCGTCGGTTCTATTTGGTTCTTGTGTTTCTTCAAGTATAATTTTCTTCATTTCTCTCTTAACATGGACCATTTTGATTCTTTCTTTTTTTCGGAAGGGACCAAAAATCAAAGTATGTCTGTGTGTGTGTGTCATTCTCTTTTTCTTTGTGAAGGCCAGTTGAACGGCTGAGTAACCTTTAATTTCCACTCTGTTACATTGAGTAGAGTACAATGTCCAGTTGTTGTAATGTGCAAAAGTAAGTATGGCTGAGCAAGTCATATACAGAAAATGAAAGAGAAGAATGAGGAGAAAGAAGCCAGATTTACAGTCGCACTGACCCTTCATTAGGAGAAAAGTGCATCTGCGACATCAGACAATCACTAATGCAACCATAACCGAATTAATGGCAGCCTGTCAGCTTCTCAAGAAGATTTTAATTCCAGTCTCTTTCTCTTCTTACATCAAGTGTGGCCATCGCCATGTGCACTCATCTCTCTCTTCTCTTCTCTCTTTCACTATACTTGTTCATCTTCTCTCTTTCTCTGTCTTCTTGCTCATACTCTCCCATCCTCCTGCTCATCATCATTTGTGCTATCACTCAGCTCATGCATTCCTGACTCAGTGAGATGCACTAACTGCTTGTTTGCTTTCTGGCTCCTGCATTCGCATCTCATACACACACATACACACACACACTCTTACATACACTGGTCTTGTGCATTGATGCTGTTGCTGTTGTTGTTGTTGTTGATGCTTGTGACTCTCTTTCTCTTTCTTTCTGCTCATTGTATCACCAAATGGGCAGTAAGCAGTGCACAAATTCGTGTATCGGTAGTCCAGTCAAAGTGAATTAATAAATCAAATGACCCCCCGACATTTGTTCGTAGAAAACAACAAGAAAAAGGAAGGCAAAAAGAAAAGAAAAAACAAGGACGGTTAAAGTTAAAATGTTTAACACAATACCACAATGTTGAACAGACAGAGAGAGAGAGAGAGAGAGAGAGAGGAAAAGTCAAAAAAGTGGACAGCAGGCTATTTGCAGGTTTAAAAACCGCCCATCAGCCACTCACCTGCCCTTGTACTTGTTGTTTCTCCTTAAGGGGCAATCTTTCACTGACCAAAAGGTTCCAATGGTTCCTCCTACTTTTTCTCTTTCTCCTCTTTCTTCTCTTTTCTCTATGTTTACTTGTATATATATATATATATGTTGTTGTTGTTGTTGTTGTTGTTGTTGTTGTTGTATGTCGGTTTGTTACCAGTTTACAGGTAAAAATGAGGGACAAAAAGACATGATATAAGAGAAGATAGAAAAAAAGGTAGAAAAAAAAATAAGAAAAAAATTACTGGACCTGCATGGAAGTTGTGACACTGGATTTACTTGTAAATTAGTAGCAACATTAAGAGTCTGTCCGTCGATCTCCAAGGGAGACCACAGCAGAAGGTACATTGAGTGAGCATCCGCATCTTTTTTTTCTTTCTTTCTCCTTCATCTGTACATGCACCCAAGTCACATGTATTTGTGCTTTGAAAAAAAAAAATTACTTCAACTAGCAATTGTACAAAATGCATCTTTGAGAGAAAGAAAGAGAAACCCACTGAGCTTCAACTCTCTCAGCTCATTACTCTCTTATTTATTCCCGTGTCTGCATTCCTGCCACCAGGAGAATTAATTCAAGGTGTGAGGGGGATGTCCTCATGACTTTTTCCCTCTCTTTTCATCCTCATCTTGCATCTTTCCTTTTTTTTCCTACATCTTACATGTAATCATGCTTAGTTTGTTCCTTCATCTTCTTCTTCTTCCATCTTGACTTTCTTCTTCATCTCTTTCTCTTTCCCTCTTTTCTCTTTTTTCTAACTTGATAGGTTATTTGTTTCAACCAACAGAACTAAAAATTTACTCCGCCTTTCATTTATTTCTTTACTATGAGTTGAAATAAATGTACAAAGGTAGAATAAGTAAAGGAAAGAAAAAGTAAAAAAGAAAAACAGATCGTGCTTTTAATGATGAAAAGACCAATCAATCTCGAACTGACAGACAGGCAATAAAAGTGTGAACTTGTTCTTCATAAGTATATATATATATATATACTTGTTTTATTCACATTATTCACTTTGTACATTGTTAAAGTATTTGTATCTATCTTATGTGTCTTGTATGTGTGTGTGTGTTTGTATGTTATTGGCACTTTTATAGATGTCAAAGGTGACCAAGGCAATTGGAATTCCTAATGGTGAGTCAGTGCAGTCATAATGATCAAGTAACAATACCAATATCATTGTAGGTAATTCTACTTGTACGTTTTTTCTTGTTGTCCTTCGTAGCCATTATTGGCTTGTGCAATTTCATCAAAATATTTCTCTTACACTATGTGTTCATGTGTATTTATACTATGTTCTGTTCTGTACTGAACTGTACTGTGTGTTCTGTAGATATGTGTCTACGTGTCAAGTTAGTTGGAGGCAACATTGTCGATGTGTGTACTTGTTGATTTTGTTCATGGTACAAGATACATTGTACATACGAATAGACGAAGGAAAAGAAATTACAAGGAATTTGCTACTTTTTTTTCTTCTTTTCCTTTCCTTTCCTTTTCTTTTCTTTTCTTTTCTTTTCTTTTCTTTATTGATTGTATAAAGGTAGAGTACGTATTTAGAACGCGTGTCGATTCATTTGAACAGAATTGTTACAGAACTGTTACTAATGTTCTATCTATTGTGAAAATTTGTACAAAATTACTCAATGTCAGGACAAAATGTTCTACTGACCTAAACTTTGTGAACATTTTACATTGTACACTTTGGTTCTATGTACTGGTCAGTGTGTGTGTGTGTGTGTCAATTTAGCCTTTTGTCGTTAGAAACTTTTTCAGGTGAAGGAAAGAGGGAAAAGATCGTATATTCGTTTGTTGTATCCTCTCTTTGTATACTGACCACTACTGACCAGTCAGTAGTGACCATTGAGCGTGTCCTGTAGGTCTTACATACACTTCGAATACACACACATACATGCAACATACAGCACACTTCTACTGTGACTGATGCTGTAATGTCTCTCTGTGCTCAACTGGGGGATGAGTGACTGAATACACCGACAGGATGAGAGTAAAGCAGCTGTTTCTTGGACAGATGGTTGCGATTTATAAAATAGCCTTGTGACTGTCTATGTCTTCAGTCACTTTGCTGTTCTATGCTATGTGTGTATGTGAGTGTGTGAATGTCTTTCGTGTCACCACTGGAAAGAACTTTTTTTTTGTCTTTGTCTAAAGTACGAGTGTAAATTTGTTGGACCAAGTGTAACTTTGTGTGTGTGTATGTGTTTTATTTTCTTTCCTCTCGTTGTTTCACTTTTTAACTTTGTAACCAACCGCGCGTCAAGTGCTCAAGGTGACACCAAACAAGTGAACAAGTGAACAAGTGAACAATTTGGTGTCCTGTGTTTTCACTTGTGTTCTTCTTTCTTGAACATTTTGTACTTTCTTCTTCTTCTTGATTTACCAAGTAAGATGCACATGGATGCTTTTCATGCTTCTTGCCCCTTATAGACCTTTTGCCTGTCATCATACAGGCTCACATGTCTTTCATGTATCTGTCGTGTCAATTGCCCATTTGTTTGTTCTTAATGGACTACACAGTGCACACACACACACACACATATAAGAAAAATACAAGAAGAAAATTGTGCAACAACCAATATACATGACACCAGGAAAGAAGAAAAGGAGAAGAACAAGTATATATAAAGTACAAAGTAGAAGATTGAACACTACCTCACATAGAGAAAGAGGAAGAAAGAAGGAAAGGAAAAAAAGAACAAGTCATATTGTTGTGTCCTATCTTTGTGTCTGTATGTTGAGTTACTTTTTTTGCATGTGATTTGCATTTGTTGTTGTTTCAGCTGTCGGCAACAAGACAGAGAAACACACAGACAAGTAACCACTAACCTTTGTCGCTCAACTTGGGTTGGCTGAACATAACAAACACACACAAACACATACACACATACAAATGATCCACTGGCAGACCAAGCAATGTGTTGAGTGTTTTTCTCTTTACACCTTGTTTTTCTCCTTTGTCTCTGTCTTCTTTTTTTCCTTTCCTCTTTCTCTTCTTGTCAGCCCAGCCGAACTCATTTCAGACCATTAGACACGCAGGATGAAAAATGCACCAATGACCAGCAGGTCATTGTAATTGACAATACTTTTTTCTTTATCTTCATGTGTAAAATGTAAACTTGTTCATCTTATTCCACGTTTTTACATCTCATACAATTGTCAAAGTAGAAAAAGTAAAAGAAGAAAAGATCTTCTTTTTTCTTGTATCTATCTTCATGTCATTCATTTGATTTGGCCAAAGTCTCATTAGCCTTTTGTTGATTAACCTGTTTTTTTCTTTCTCCTGGTGTTGTATCTTTCTCTTCTTCTTGTGATGTCATGTTGTGTGAGTTTGAATGTTTCCAAGTGTTCAACTTAACACTGTGACAGTATCAAGCTACGTTTTCATAAGAAACAGACAGACACCAACTGAGAAAGCCAACACACATACACACACACACATTCACACATATTACACTTTGTGCTTGATTAAATCAACACCCTTCTCAAATACACGTTTTCCTTTTACTTTGTCTAACTCTCTTCGGTGTGTCTTGAGCGTGTGAATGTGTCTCATTGGTGATCACAATGTGTTTCTGTTGCCTGTTCAACGTCACATCCACATCCACACACATTCACATTCATACATTGGCTTCTCTTACTCGTTTTTTTTTCTTTCTCTCCAAGTGTGTGACACATTCATTTGATTCATTTTGCCCATCTGAATCATATTACATTAAGAATAAAGAGTAGAATGAAAGAGAGAGAGAGAGAGAGAGAAAGAAAGAAGAAACAGTAAAGCATAGAGTCAATGAGTGAAATGCCCAAAAATACTCAGTACACAGAACAAGAGAGAAAGAAAGAGAAAGAGAAGAGCAGATTGCGGTAACCAGGGTTGGAATGAGTCATTTATTGTTTGCTCACAAGTAAGTTTTCACTGGTTGCTCAGCTGGCAGGATTACTTCTATTCTCGTTGTCGTTGATTATGAGAATGAAATTGCACTTTTCTCTGCCACTGGCATAACATAAGCTGAAGGGCAAAGTGAGACTTACCATTAGAACTCTCTGTACGAATGTACTGTACAGTGCCTACGTGCACATTTAATCGTAATAATCGTACTTGCAGTTTCCACGGTAACTCAGACCAAAGAGAAGGAGAAGGAGAGGAAGAAATAAAGAAAGAGAAAGAGAAAGAGAGAGTTGAGTGACACAGCTTCTCCTGTCAAAATCACTCACATTTCGAGAGTCAAATCAGCGCGCGCTCTTGACACCCGGCCTCACTTAACCTCGAACTTGCAACCTCCAACGCCATGTGAACAATTCTCACTGACTGCTCAATTTTTTTTATCCTCATCTCTCTTACCCTCATCCTCAATGTTGTCAACTTACATACTGAGGTGGCCAAATGAAATGAAATTTGATCAAAGGCAAAAGGGAAAGCAGACAGCAAAGTAAAAGTGATGGAGAGAAAGAGAGAAACAAATAAAAGTCACCCAGTGGCAGTGCAAAGCTTGAGGCGTAGTAAAAAGAATAAAAAAAAAGTAAAATGATGTCACTTTTTCACTTTTTCACTTTGCCTGAGAGCAGATGCACCGTGGCACATGAAAAGTGATACACAGATCATCCGTTCAGCCTTGTTCGACCCGTGTATCCTTCCTTCCTTCCTCTTTCCTTTGATCCTGTTCTCTTTATTTCTCTCTTTATTTCTCTCTCTATTTCTCAGTACTTCTCTCTCTCCCCACTGGCATATGGAGAGAAAAGAGGGATACAGTAACTTTATGTGTGTCTGTATATATATATATATGTGTGTGTGTGTGTTGACTGAGATGCATCCAACTGAGCAAATTGCATCTGATATTACACAAGTGAAGCAAATGACTGATCTATTGCAGGGTCAAAGGGTCTTTTGTCGCTTGTGCAAGACAAAAGAACATCTCATTTCACTGGTCAAGTCTATCAACTTTCATCCTGTGGGGTGTTGAGTACGTCAATTAATTTTCATTTTGTTCATTTATTTATTTTTTTTTTCTTCTTCATATATGTCTACTACTGTTACTTACTTGAAGATGGTATTTTTTTACTTCTTCTACTAGCATTGACTTTACTTTGACCAATGTTGATATGAGATGTGTTTTGTTCTTTCACTGTCTACTCGTCTAATGGAGCGGACAAGGTAAAGAACTCTTGTCTAGCGTTGAGATTGTAAGATTGTACAAAGTATAACCAGCATAATAGGAGGGTATAAGAGGGGAATAAAGAAGCATAAGAGGTATAAGAGGTATAAGAGGGGTTCTTGTGTGTGTGTGAGAGAGAGAGAAGAAAGAAGAAAGAGAAAGAGAGAACAACTTGCATCCTCTCAGGTAACAAAAGTATAAAATGCAGTTTAACTAAGTGTTCCCTTTGGAGGTTCAGTCAAGTGGGCCAAGTGTAGGAGGTGTCTTGTGTTCATCCTTACGGCACCCAGAGATGTAAAAAGGCTCATGAACACCGGCTACTCACACACACACAGAGAAAGCGAAAGAGAGACAGACACACACACACACACACACACACACACACACATTCATACATATATATACACATGGAGAAACAGTGACAATTGACCCACCAGGTCACATGGACAGATGGTCACATTGAAATGAAGTTGAAGAAGGAAAAAAAAGTGTAAGAGAAAAAGAGAAAGAGCAAAAAGGTCGACAGAGATGAGAGATGAAACAGAAAGACCAGTAAAAGCGAAAAAGAATAGCCACTATGTTGAGGGGACTACAAATTGCAAAGTGCATTTAAAAGAGAACAAGAAGAGAACAAGAAGAGAGAAGAATATTCGACTGTCGGGTTGTTCGCTTGGCTGGTCACATTGCAGTATTAAGTCTTGTCTCTTCTCAAGAGGAAAACGCGCTTAGCTTCACATATGCTAGTGTTCACTGTGTAGTATTTTTCCTCTTCATTCTCTTATTTCTATTTCTCTTTAGCTGTTTCCTATGTAGTGGTGTATATGTGTGTATATTCGTGTATATGAGAGAGAAGAAGGAGGATGAGACCATCACCAATGGTATATACTGTTGTCGATCCTTACTGCAAACACCGAAAGAGAGAGAAAGACCGAAATGAGACCGCGTTGCTGTTTGCGGATGCACACACTTTCACATCCAACAAACTTTCAATCTGTTGGGACCGGATGTTGTGTGTCCTTTTATCTTTTCTCAAAGTCTCTTCTCTGTCCTTTTGCTATTGGTGCTATTGATGCTATTGCAAAGAGTACTACTAGTTGTACTAGTAATACATGTATATACTGTATATACTCTGACCACTGGTTAATCGCGCTGACCGTGCATTTGGCTGCCAGGGCATCTTTCGATCAGATGAGAAAGGAAAAATCATCTTCCCTGACCACTGGTCAGTCAGGTTGATCTATCTATCTATCTGCTTGTCTGCCTGTCTGCCTTACTATGAGTGTGTTCACTTATTACTAGCACTTATTACTGGCAGCCTGAGCTTGCAGTATCATGTGAATGAGTAGTAAGAGTAAGTCTCATCATGAAAGATGATTCATTATTTAACACAAACCCAGTCGTCCATTGGTCGTGAAGAAGGCGGATCAACCACGCCAGGCAACAGTAATAACAATAACAGTCGACACCAGTGAGGTCCTTCTCGTTTTTTTTTCTCCTTCACTGTACATCTCCTCATCTTTATCTTCATCTTCATCCTCTCTTTCTCTCTCCCTTTCTCTATGTATGTGTGTTACTTTCTGTATTTCATCTATTGCATCAGTCAGCTAGTCAGTCATTGCTTGTGTTAGTCACTTGACTCATCGAGTCAGACAGTCAGTCAGTTGAGTCTTTTCCCATCTTGCAAGTGTATTGTAATGTAAATCCATAAGAGCAGAAGGACCAGTGTCAGCCCTTTGCGAGTTGCATAATGCATTCACTTATTATGATTGGTAGAAAGGAGAAAGCATAGTACAAGGAGAAAAAGAGAGAGAGAGAAAGAAGAGGAGAAGGAGAAAAAAATATCAGAAAGACAAGAATAAAAGGGACAAATGAAAAAGAGGGGAGAAGAGAAGAGAAGAGAAAAGAAAAGAAAGAGAGTAAAAGTTTGATTCAATCTAAACGCAGGGGAAGGCGTGCGTTTAAGTGAATTTGAATAATTGTCTACCATTGGACATTGACTTGTCCAAGCGTGTGATTTTCACCATAATCCACGTGCACGTGTCTCCCTTGCATGAGTCAAATGAGTGACAGGAGTAACATTAAACAGGGTCACAAGGTGACTGACTGCCTAATTGACGCTCAAGTCCATTTTACTTTGGACTATTTCTTCACTTGTCTACTCCTGTCGTTGTCGGTCCTCATCGTCCTCATCGTCATCGTCATCATCATCATCCACCTTTTCATCCTCCTTTTCCTCCTCCTCCAACTTCTCCTCTTCCAAGCTCGACAGGGCAGATGGCTGTGAGCTGGCACATGATCATAATAATAGCCATAAAGACAGTGAGATTGCGTGTATGTGGAAAGAGCGAAAGAGAAAGAACAGACACAGAAGGGAGAGAAAGAGAAATGAAGAGGCGATGATGCAATCACACTCAGCATGGAAGAGGAGGAGGCAAGGAGTGACTGATGCCGACTTCACTCAAGTGGCTTCCATTGAGTCATTGAGACGCTGCCAAGTGCTCAACTCCCCTTTTATGGATGCCAAAAAGAAGAGAGAGAAAAATCATTTCTCTCACCTCACCATGAAAAAAAGAGAGAGAGAGAGAGAACCCAGTGAAGAAAGAACACAGTTGGAAAAACGAACAGGGAAAAAAAGACAAGGAGAGAAAGTCAATTGATTGTCTTTTTTGTTCTTTCTTTTTCCTTTTTACTTTTTCTTTTTTTGTTCTTTTCGTTGTCGCCTCTTTTCATTTGCTTGGAAACATTTTTCATTTTTATTTCTCTCTTTTCCCTTCAATCAGTCACCCATCAATCAAAATAACCCGCCCACCTTGTCAACCAACTAACTGAAGGTTCTTTAACAACAATCAAACCATGAGAGTTGTTCTTTTTTCTTAACTTCTTTCACTTAAAATGAACATTCTGAATAAACTTTTTATTTCGTTTGTTTCTTTTAAGACATTTTTTCTTATATTTGTCACATTTCTTCTATAATTTTCTCCTTCTTCTAATGATCTTTATTTTATTATTCACAACAACTGACACAATCAAGGACAAGTGATAAAGTTTCAATCTATGTTCTATCGAACATGTTCATCTTCATGCTGTTCTATTCTGTATGATTGAATGAACATTCTAATGATACAAGATGAAACATTTCTACTTGTTCATTGTGTCTATAACTTTGTTGTGTGAACTTTTTGAGTAATAAAATAAAAAGGCAGTAAAACACACATGGGGTGTCTTTGACCCCACAAAGTTTTTCTTCTTCTTCTTTTCTCTCCTCGTGTCTTTGTGTATCATTTCATACATGTGGACACTTCAATTGTAACCCACCAGTGGCCCTGGACACTTAATCCTCTGACCATTTGCTTGGTGAACAACAAAAAAGGAAAAAAAAAGTAAAAGAACAAAATATATATTTTTTATTACACAACACACATCCCTAACTTTGACAAATCCATGTGATGCATTTGTATTATATTTTGTCTTTTCTTCTTTTTTTTTTATCTTTTCTTCTTTTTTAGTTGTTATTGTTGCTGCTTTTACTTTTTTTGTCGTTTATTTTATATATATTTTTGTTCGGCCATTATTTGCATCAATTTTTATTCTTTTCTCTAAGAAGAATCTTTCTTCATCCATTGTAGGGTCAAATATTGGTGTACTTGTTAGACTGAGGGGTAGAAAAGTCGCAATGTTAAGAAGAAGAAGAAGAAGAAGAAGATGAAGAAGAAGAAAAAAGTGTCATTTTGATGGCGGCAAAAGCGGCGACGAGAAAAGTAACTTTGCTGTTGCTGTTGCTGTTGTCGTGTTGTCCAGTATTTGATGGTACATTCCAGGCCAAGTTTGTTTATTGCTTTAGTGCTGCTGGTGCTTTTAGCTCATCCTGTGTGTCTCTTTGTCCTTGTTTCTATTGACTGGCCAATTTTGTCCCATCTGGCCCTGGCTTCTCTTCATTACGACTTTTGTCTCTTTCTTTCTTTCTTTCTCTTTTTCCTACCAGTTTGCTTTTGTGTCTTCGTGTCTTCATGTCTTCATGTGGATGTGGATGTGGATGTCTGTGTGTCTATGACGGCTCAATTGACTTTCCTTTTGGTTGTGTGCTAAAATTTTCGACCCTGTGACTGTTGTTACTGACGAGCAGAGTGTCTGTCGCTTTGTCTCTGTCTTTTCTTTCTTCTTTCACTATTTTTCTCTTTCTCTCTCTCTCTCTCTCTCTTGGCTATTTTGTCTCTGTCCAGGGGTGCATAATTCATTCACACACCTTGGACCAGGGAGAGAGAGAGAGAGAAGAAGAGAGAAGATGAAGAAGAAAAGGGTTAACATTTAACCATTTTGCCATTTTACCCTCCCTGCTGGCAAAAGGTCCACTTATTGTCAAGTCCACCTGAGGCACTTTCTTTCAACTGGCTGATCAAATGTGTTCAAATGTGTCTCTAGTGGCCAGTTTGGCTAGTTTTGTATCCAGTAGACCGACTGACTGACCGGGGTGACCAGTATACTACGTCCAACAACTACTACCTTCGACTTGTACTATGAGTTTACTTCTTCACAATAACAAGCAGCTAGCAGTTTACTTTGACTTATACTTACCCTACACAGACTAACCAGTTGAAGTGAGGAAAATATTTTTATGAGCCTGCAAACTGTGTGTCTATGTCTCTATGTGTGTCTATGTGTGTCTCCCAAAAAGAGAGGAGGGACAAACGGGCATAAATTATTATGACTTCTTCTTCTTCTTCTTCTTCACTGTAAGTATCTGTTTGTTCCATCTGACATATACCGAAAAAGAAATGGCAAAGGAAAAGGGTTACAACAAAACAATACAACAAATATCATCCTTTTCCTCCTATTTCAATGTCAGTGGTGAAAAGAGGAAAAATATTTTCCCCTTTACTAAAGTTTCTTCTTCTTCTTTTTGGTCATAAATGATGTTGTCTTTACAAAACTGTCCAATTGTCCAAGTGAGTGAAAGTTTAAACCCAGGTGGACTGAAGACAGACAAAGAGACAAAGAAAAAGAAAAAGAGTCAAAGAGACAAACCTTTGACTAAGTTAAACCTATTTTTGACTTTGAAATTGTAACTTAAGTAAAAATAAGTATTTCAAAGTGTAAAAGTAAAAGTTTAAAAGAACTTCCTTGTTTGTATGTATGTGTGTGTATTATAGTGAAGAAGACATATACACAATGACTTCCGTCTGTCATTATAAGTTACTTTGTATCTGTGAGTGAGTAAAACCTCTTCATCAAGCAAATTATCACAGTAGTTACCCAGTGTGTCATATTTTGTTGTGTGTGGTGAATAGTTAACTGTGTAACTGTTTTTTACTTAATGTTTTGGTGCATCATGTATGCATGTCATCTGTTACATGATACAATATGCGGGGGAGTAAATACAGTGAAAGAAGAAAGAAGGATGCTTAGTACTGATGTAGATCTGATTTTGTCTGTACAAGAAGAAGAAGAAGAAGAAGAAGATGAAGATGAAGAAGAAGAAAAAGTAACTTCTGAAAAACTGTCTTAGTGACTGTGTGTATTTTCTTGTATGTGTAAATGTGTCTGTACGTCAAATGTAAAATGTGAATGTGTGTGTTTATTATTGTGATTATTTTAGCCTTACAATGTGTATATGTGTGCGTATGTATGTCCCTTTGGTCCTTTTTAAACTTACTGTATGTTTTCTGTTTGCCCAACAGTGAACAGTCAAATGAGCTGATGATGCACATGTGCCATTTTGAAAGAAGAAGAAGAAAAAAAAGAGAAAGAAAGAAAAAAAACTGTAGTAAACAGACGTCCTCAGTAATTAAGATGATGTTTGCTTGTGCTGCACTGTCTTGAAATAATATTTCAAGCAAGGAGAGAATAAGAAACATTTTTAAGGTGTGCCACGTGTGTAGCGGACATACAAAAAAGAGCGAAAGAGACACACGTTTACTGTCATTGGGATGTTGAGAAGATTTTGGTATTTTCTTTTTTTTCACTCACTGTATGTATGTATGTGTGTGTGTTTGTCTCTCGTCAGTTCATAAAAATAAAAGAAAGAAAATGTATCGATGTATTAGGTATCAGACCAACAAACAGTGGACTTGCAGTCAGGGAGAAAAAAGTAAAAAAGTAAGAAGAAGAAGAAATAACATAGAACTTAGAACTTAGAACTCACAGTCGAATCCATTACATGGGTCCCTTGAGGAAGAATCAAAAACGGAAGCTCACAACCCAAGACAGGATGGAATATGTTTGCTGTAACTTTTTTTTCTCTTTCTCTCTTCTTTCTACTGTTACTTGCCTGGGTGACTGTTGAACTGTTGTTGTGTTGAGTGTGTCGACAGCAGACAGATTTTTGAAAAGGCATTTGACAAAAGGCAAAGCAAGAAAGAGACATGAGGAGTGCAGACACACACACATCCACACACACACATAGAGACAGGCACACACACACACACACAAGCATACAAGTAAAGGTAACATCAGCAAGACAGGACCAAGCAGCATCTTATGAAAGTTGACAGGATGGGCAAAATAAAAAGAAGAAGAAAAAGAGAGAGAGAGAGAGAGACTTCACTTTGGATACAAAGACAAGTCTGACTTTGCCAACAACTCACAACAGTCCACACTGCCATGGAAAAGGCATGACTTTTGCCAGCCTTTTTGCCCTTTTATTGCTTGTGACGGCAAAGAGAGAGAAAGAGAAGAAGAGAAAGATGAAGAAGACACAACAAGTAAAAGCAGAAGCATTTCACAAGCATCACAACATCCAGTGTCAAGTGAGTGTATTCACTTGATGTGTGTATGGTGTATGTGTATATATATATATATATATATATTGAGATGGATGCTCACATGCCATTAAAATACCTGCTTTCAGGGTAATCGCATCCAATTCTATCCTTCATTACCTCGAATCACATGACTTGCACTGACTCATTATGATGCATACAGATGATACCCTTTTCTCTTTTCTCTTCTTTTATCTTTTTCCTTGCTTCATTTTCCTGCTGCTGTTGTGTTGTATTTGTCTGTCTCTCAGTCACTCATGTACCCTTGTTAGGTAACTGCATGTGTGCCTCTTGAATTAATAATCATTAGAGAAGAAAAGAACAGTCTGGGCCATACAGTTTTCGCTCTCTCCTCTCTCTTCCTCTCTCTCTCTCTCTATTGCATGGAAAATTCATTCTCAAGCATAAGCTGATTAATTTCTCTCTTTTTCCATGTTTCTTCTTATTGCACGCTCTGAATCAACTCAACTGACTCATGTATCCGCTGTTTCATTCTCTCTCTCTCTCATCATTCGTTCTTTCACTTGCTCCGGCCATAAATGATCTCCATCTTCATCTTTGCCCTCTCTTTGCCAGTTTTCCACTTCTCTATTTGTCTATTTGTTTCTTCCTCTCTCGTTTCACTTTCTTTCTTTCTCTTTTCGGGTCTTTTCAGCTTTTGGGCAGTCGCGCGCAACTTTTTCTCTTTTTCTCTTTTCTTGCCTCATTCGACGTTTCTCTTTCTCTCTCTTTTGCTCTTCTTTACACTGTGATTCGCTCCAAATCAGATACATAAGAAGGGTTGCTTTTCATCTAACTTTTGAATCTTTGAAAAGATACACATACACATATATACACACACAACCATTGGTAACATTTATTCTTTCTTCCATTTTAAACTTGTCTTGTACAGTGCAAAAGTTAGATCTTATTTTCTTTTCTCGTTTTGATATTCACTTTGTTCTTTACCTTCTTCATTCTTGATACTTTGTGCTGTATATATATATATATATATATTTTTTTGTTCTATCTTTTTGTGTATGTGTATGTCATACTAAGAAAGAACAAAATAGACAAGTGAAATGTGAACCATTTCGATGTGACATCAGACTGTAAAAAAGATAAAAATTGTCAAGTATACTGAGGGTAAAAAGTGAAATGAGATGTCTTGTTCTGAATTTCAAAAGAGGATAAAAAGGGGGGCAAAAGAAAGAAAGAAAGAAAAGAACGACAATCAAAATATAAAAAGACAGATCGACATAGAAAGACAAGGACAGAAGAAAACAGACTAGAACAGAATAGAACAGACAGAGAGACAGGAAAATATCAAAAAACAAACAATCGACAGAACAGAGTTGAACAGAACAAAGTTTCCACGAGTGAGAGGCATAAAGAAAAAGAAAGAAGGAGAGAGAGAGAGAGCAATTATTGATAATCAAACAAAAGAAACAGTTGAACAGTTAACATGGAAGGAGTTATTAAAAGTGAGTTGAATTGCAGTATACAGTAGTGCAATTGAATAAGCAGTTGAATTTGAGGCAAAGAAAAGGAAGAAGACAAAGTACAAGAGAGAGATAGAGAGTAAGTGAGTGACTTGCTTGCTTTATATCTTCATCTTGTTCATCTTCTTCTTCCTCTTCTTCTACTTTTTCCACTGTTGCAGCTGGTGAACGGTAAAGTGAATGTTCTATTGTGTGTGTTATTAAGTATCGTTAGAATGGTTAGAATGTTAGCAAGTGCAACATGGAAAAGGAGGATGAGGATGAGGATGGTACTGTACCTCCTTTGCGTCCTTCGTTTTTATTCTTTTATATGTCTCTTTCATCGCTTTTCTTGCATCGCTTTGTGTCCTCATCGCCGGCTCACGTTACTCGAGTAAACATAGGGCCTGAATTAAATTTCGTCCCTTCAAGGCCTCACTATTTCTCTCTCTTTTTCTCTGTCTTTCATCTCTGTAGTTCTTTCTTTGCTTCTCCTTTTATGACAATTTGCTGCAAACAACTCACTCAGTCAGTCTATCGATTCATATGAACATACAATGTACAAAGTCGTATCGCCCGCATCCATATGCAATTGCTAGTCCAGTTGTATATGTGTGTATATGTATGTGTGTTCTCTCTCTCTCTCTGTGTATGTGTGTCTCTCACTCTTTGCATCTTTTATGGCAAGTACATGAACAAGTACAATCTTCTAGTCTTTTAGTCAGTTGTGTCTGTTGTTGTGTCCAGTTCTGGTCTAATGTTACCCTCATCAGTACAACAAAGTTATTTTGCCTGGAAAATACTTTTATTTCTTTTTATGTGTTTTCCTTCTTAAACGAAATGACATGAGTTTAACATTACATCATCATCATCACCATCATTGTCTTTCATTCTTTTACTTTTTTGTTCCCTCCAACAAAGAGATGAGTCCATGAGGATGACAACGTTATGTTAGAAAATGAAGAAAAATTGATGACAAAGAAAAAAAAACTTTCTTTCATCTTACTCAGATGATATAAGTTATCATCAACAACAACATTCAGTTGGGAATCAAAAAAAAAAAGAAAAAAGAACACTGAATAGAATAGAACAGTACAGAAGAGAACAGTTAAAGTGTTATTTTTTGGGGTAAAAATTGTTAACCTACATTTGGCTGGGATCAAAGTAAAAGTGGATGACTTTTATCCTGTCATAAATCATCCTCATCACTTACTGTGTCTTTTTTATCCTGTAACATTCTCTCTGTATTTATATTTTCACTCAAAGGTACAGTGTCGTGTCACGCGTGCGAATTGGAGGTTAAACAGTTTTGCGACATGAGTGAGTGAGAAGGAAAGAAAGAGAGAGAAGGAAGCATAGAGACCATCATCCAAACATATATATATATATACACTCATACACATTCATACAAGAGAATTGAGAGTGAGAAACAGCAAGGATGCTCGACATCCCACTGGACGTTGCAAAGTGTGTCTAATGTGCAAGTGATAAACTCAATGACCCCGTGTGTCATTCATTTTCCTCGCATGTACATATAAATTCACGCATAAATATCAAAGCACTCATACGACTAGTGACAGAGTAAAGAGAATGAAAGAAAGAGAAAGAAAGAGAGAAATAAGAGTGAGTAAAGCAAAGAGAAGAGAGGGAGAAAGGGAAAAAAGGAAAAAAGGAAAAAAGAAGCAAAATATACGAGTGAATAAGTGCAAGTGTGCAGATGGATGGTGCCATGTGACAGGAAATGTATATAAATATCCAAGTCCAGTGCGAGGGTGGGGTGGATGTGATTGAATCTCTTTCTCTCTCTCTTTATTTTTTTCTCTCCCTTTCTATGCCGCCTGTTCACTCACATGAAAAATGGAGCCCTTACCATCAATGGGATCAGATTTCTCTTCTTCTCTCTTTCAGGTCAACTGTGATCATCACACCAGTCATCTCTCAGGCTCACTGACCATGAGTGAAATGATGAAGATGCAGCCAAAGCCAGTTGCCTGGGTGAATCAATCAACCAGTATACTGACCAGTGGCCTTTCAGCTCTACTGCTACTCCCTTGTTGTGTCCTTTGATCAACTTTTCTCCCATAAATCCAGTTATGCTTGAGACTCGTTGTCTTCCATTCATCGAGTCATTCTCTTTGTCTGTCTTTTTCTTTCTTCTCTTTGTCACTTTGCAAGCCTTCACTGAGTTCTTCAGTCAATCTTTCTCTCTTTCTCTCTCTCTTTCTTCCTTTCTTTTTCACTCTATTTGTCTATGTGAATCGCCTCAACACTCATACTAAGCAGTACGAATGCAGGACATTCTAATAATAATTCACATAATGAAGTTGCATGGAATTTTTCTCTCTCAACTCATAGTACAACAAGAATAAGAAGAAGAAGAGAAACAAGAGAAAAGAGCCAAAGCATTTAATTGAATCAATAACCATCAGTGCACTACTGAGTTAGTGAAAGAAAAAGAAAGGAAAAGAAAGAAAGAAAGAAAGAGATGCTCTTGATGCAGTTACAATAACACCAGCTGCATCACTGATGCATCATGGACACAATTGCAATGATGGCCATGTTGATGATGTCTTTGTCTTTTCCTTTCTTTCTTTCCTTCTTCTTTTTTTTTGGTGCTTTTTGATGTGTTGTATTTTCTATCTTTTTGTCTCTCACTTTTTTTTGTTTTCTGCATCTTTTTT
The DNA here is from genome assembly GCA_030280995.1 of Hemileia vastatrix. Lineage (NCBI taxonomy): Eukaryota > Fungi > Basidiomycota > Pucciniomycetes > Pucciniales > Zaghouaniaceae > Hemileia > Hemileia vastatrix. The sequence continues at coordinate 98,548 of JASXTE010000111.1, forward strand.
TGCCTTGTTGTGTTTACTCAGTGTGTCTCTGTATACAGCTCAGACAGTTATGTCTGTATGTCTGTATGTCTATGTTTGTGAGAGAAAGTTTTTTGTCTGTCTATGTGTGTGTGTGTGTCCTGTTCCCTGTGATCATCTTTCTATTCAACAATGATTCCCACTGGTACCAAGTAAAACATTGAGAGAAAGAAAGAAAGAAAGAAAGAGAGGAGAGAGAGAGAGAGAGAGAGAGAGAGAGAGAGAGATGAGAGGAGAGAGAGAGAGAGAGAGAGAGAGAGAGAGAAAGTGAATGAGACTTTGCTTTCAGGGCTTCAGTAAGAAGTGTTCTAACACTAGAACTAGAACACACTAGCAAAAGCAACAGCAGCAACACCAGCACTCCACATTCGAGGGTGTTTGTTGTTCTTAGACTGAGAAGAGAAGAGGGAGAAGTAGAAAGCCAAAGAAAAAGCATAACAGAAAGAGAGAAGAGCAAATCAGGGGTCAAAATGGAGAGAGAGAAAAAGAGAAAAGAAAAGAAAGAAATAGAAGCAAAAGCAAAGTCATCTTCACTTTGATTGTCAATCGATGTATTTGTGTGTGTGTGATCCTTGACTTTTGTTGAGTGAGAAAGCGAGTGAGACAACAAATGCTTCACCATTTATTATATATCACATGGTACTTTGATCCAGCATATGTCCAGTCAGTGTGAGTTGAACTTTAGTAATGATGATCTCTGTGTGTCTTTTTCTTTTTGTATGTGTATGTGTATGTGTGTATATGTGTGTTTCCTCTTCGTTTTTTTCTTCTCTCTCTTATTCTACCGCTGTTCACTGAATTCACTGACATCTAAAGTGTTTGTGACACTAACGCACTATTGAAACTGGTTAAGTTGATCTCTACTTTTCTCTCCTTTATAAAAGCGGGGGAGGTAACAACTGAAAATGGAATCTTCTTTCTTTTTTTTCCTTTTTTCTTCTTGACGGTCCATTTAACCTGGCACCTGAAAGTTCAGTTTCATACTTTGATTCATCTTTCTTTTCTTTCTTTTTTATTCTTGGCTGTGTATCATTTATCCTTTCAAGTCGTGTCTGTCATATGAAATGGATAAAAAATGAGCGACTGATGAACTCAAAGCACACACAGACAGAAACAGACAGACACAAGACAGTAGCAGTTGAAGAAGCAGTAGCAGCAGCAGTTATATAATGTATGTTACATAATAGTGATCATCAGTTCACAAGTACTCAGTAAGAAGAATAAGAAGAATAAGAAGCGTGCAAAGTGGACATCTTTTTTAAAGCAGTTACACTTAATGACCTGGTCGACCTGACAATTTACAGTCGACAGTGTGTGTGGACAATATTTTGACAGTATGAGTAAAAGAGAAACTGACGAGAGAGTATTTTATTCTTTATTCTTTTTCTATTCTCCTTCTTCTCCTTCTTCTTCTGTGTGTGTGTTATTGTAAATTATATTTTCCACCTGACCGGCAGGATATCTTTTAGTAAGAGAGAGAGAGAGAGAGAGAGAGAGAGAGAGAGAGAGGAGGAGAGTGAGAGAGAGAGAGAGAGAGAGAGAGAGAGAGCGAAATAAAATACTTGATTGATGGTGATAATCATTTTCATCATTCTCATCATTTCTGTTAAGTCGTTTCGCTTGCACAGTCATTTACAGGGTAAAAGTTTTCTCTCTCTTTCATTTTCTCTACTCTTTTGGAATAGAGACAACAATTCACAAATACACACACACACACATAGATACAGATAGAGAAAGAAACACAGACACAGGAGACAGAGTAAAGACTTGGCTCACTCATTTGGTGTCTTTCTCAATGCTAACTCAGTAGATTTCATTGTTGATTTGAATCATCATTTGCAATATACTTCTTCACTTATGTCTGTCTGTCTGCCTGTGTGTGTGTCTCTTTTTTATTCTAGTTTTTTATTTTACTTTAACTTTCTGTTCTTTACCAAAGTTTAAAGTCAAAATACGTCAGGTCATTACGTTAGATGCCCATCTCAATTTGCTTGCAAAGTTAAGTGTCACTTGAACAGGAGAGAAAAATGAAGAGAAAAAAAAATGTAGGAGGAGTAAGAAAAGAAGAAGAGGAAGAAAAAAATACCAAGTGAAAAGAAAGGGAAAAACGTATATAATACGATGACTTTGTTACTCATTTTGTTGTCCCTGGTGCTTTCTGACCAGGAGAAGGGTATGGATAAGAATAGAACTCGACCAGTACTACTAGTAATAGTAACATCATCATCATCATCATCATCGTCATCATGAAAAGGCAAAAGGAGTGAAAGAAGGAGGAGAAGAAGGAGAAAAATAAGATGCTCAAAGAAAGTCAAAGAGAGAGAGAGAGAGTGAAACATCCTTTTGTCCATACTTGCCATGAATTTTGCTCTTAGAGTCTTTCCTCTTACCATTTAGGTTCTCTCAGTGTGAGTGATACGTTCGTAGCACAAAGGACCAACAAAACGACCAAGGATGCCGAAAAGAAAGAGAAAAAAAAAGCAAGAAGAGAAAGGAAGATGCTTGACTGTCGTGATGCTTGATCATCTTACGCATGACTAAGATGACCTGAGCGCGTCTTACAATGAGTAATGAGTGACAGTGAGCTATGGTTCTTCCGGTCTGTTCTGTTATGTTCTTTGAAAGGGCGACTTATGCAATATGTCTTTGGGCGACGCTGTTAGACCAGCTGACAGCAAGTAGCCCGAGACACCCAGTCACCAAATACATATACACACACATACATAGAAAGAAAGAAAGAAACGACGATAGAAAACATAACATAATGGCCAAATGACATAATAGTGAATGGGGTGGACTTGTTTACTCGACCCGTTTATACGTTTAACCGTATTTTTTTTTTCTTCAAAATAAACGACCAACCAATGCCCCATCTCAGTTTCATCCTAGGGTAATCTGTGCAATTTTGAATATTGCGTCATTTGAGGAATAGAACTGCTTTTGCTTCATCGCACATTGAAGTATTTTTTTTCTCTCCCTTCTTTTTGCCTCTTACATATATATATATATATATATATTTCTCTTTTTTTTCCTTGACGCTTGAGTGAATATAAATGTAACTCAATAAAGTGGATATTTCTTTCTTAAAGGAAGGATTTATTCTTCTGTGCGAATTGAACCATGAGCCATATGATGCAACAAAGTCAACCAATAGCAATGTAGAATAGCAATGTTACCAATGGGGTAGTATTTTTCTTTCCATTGATGTTAAAAGTAGTTGAAGGTCGATTTTCGATGCATCCACTCGCTTATAGTTGATTTGATTTGATTTACCAAGCTAAAACTGCACTTTCTCACAACACCCAAGAATGTGAAGAAGGAGAAGAAGGAGAGAAAAAAAATATATATAAATAAATATAAATAAAATGCTCATTTTTCACCCAGCATCTAAGTAAAATAGCTGTTGAATTTATCCAAACTCACTGATCAAATTGCTTCTTCTTCTTCTCACAACTATTTTTCACAAACTTCTCCATCTATGACTACTTCTACTACTACTACTACTTTACTGATGTTGATGTAAAAGTACCGTATACGTTCTGTACTATTCTGTACAGTGTCAATTAAAGTAGAACTTTTTCACATGCTTACTTTTTTAATTTACTGCAATTGCATCACAAGAGAGTATGTTTCTGCTCTGTTAAAGTGAAAGCTGATTGTTTGCAAATGAAAAGTGGGTAAAAAGTGAAAAACTTTTCTACTCTCTCTTTCTCTCTTTCTCTCTTTCTGACTCTCAACAGAGTGATGATGCTGATGATGAAGACAGTGATTAGGCCACTTGCACGACTGGAAAAGTTCATCAGTCGTTTTACGTTTTAACTTCGTCTTTTTACGATGACAAAAGTTTTGTCAAAGCTATTCATTGACTTGATTCTATGTTCATTAATTAAAATTAGAATAAGTTCTGCATAAATAAGTTCTACCCTCGGCGCCGATTGTCTTTTGGCTGCATCAGTTAATTTCTCTCTTTTTCTCTCATCTCTTTTCTTTCTCTCTTTCTCTTTTGCTTTCTCATTCTACCGGATGCAAAAGTGGATGAGAACTTTTCTTTGCCTCTTCTTTTTCCGCCATTGATTGCTACAGTTCGCCCTTTTTAATTACACTGCGTCACTTATTGATGCAGGGTGCAAGTGTATCTGTACTGAGATCAAGAGAGAGAGAGAGAAAGAAAGATAGACTGAGAGGGGAAATATTTTTGACTGACTTTAGCCTGGCAAGTCAACTGACTCCTTTCAGAATAATTGACTCAAGGCGTGCATAATTTACCCTCTTTCTTTTGCTTTGCGATCGACTGTCTGATGACGACAACGATGAGAAAGAGTAAGAAATGAGCCAATGAAATAGTCCACACACACACATACACATACACACATACACACAAAAGAACTCGCAGAACTTTCTTTTTCTTTTTCTTCTCGTTTTTTTTTCTCTCTCTCTTGTCTCACTCAAGCACATTTGAGCTTAATTTGCATCATTTCTATTTTCTCTGCATTCTTTGCCCTTTTTTTCTGTAGACCAAATCAGTCATTTTGCTCATGGGGAGAAAGAAAGAAAGAGAAAGAAGGAGAAAAGAAAGTTGACTGAGTGAGGCAAGATGGGCCAATTACTTTACTTTGTACTTTAGCTTAAAAGTACTTTGCAACTTTTACTTTGCTTTGGGCCATATTTGCTTTTGTGGCTTTGGCATCCCTATACATCATCATACATATACACACAAGTATGGAAGAGAGAGAAAGAAATATACAAGTCACAGTTGTACACTCGGTCAGGTGGTAGGCGTGTGTCTTTTCAGTTTGTGACTGTGTGTGTCTGCGCGATCCACCCCAAACATATTAAATTATGAGTATGAGGAGGATGACGTGGGACGATACATATACACACAGTTGAGTACAGTACACATACTGTAAAGCCTTGTGTGAGTATGAGAGTGAAAGAGAGAGAGAGAGAAAGAGAAAAGAGGATGAAGATGCGGAGGATGAGGATGCGCGCACGTGTCTGACGACATACACGCGTCTCCCTTCTCTTCTCTTCTTTTCTCCCTTGTCTTCTCTATTTCCTCTCCCTCTCCCTCTCATCTGATCTGCTTCTCACTTTCCTCATCCTCATTCTCATTCTCATCTTCATATGAATGAGCGTCACACTGTCGACATACAACATGGAACAGTAGACCTACAAGCTGCAACACATTACACGCTTACTGGTACAAGTTGCACTCGAGTTGCAAGTAATAATCATTCAGTCACTTTGACCAGTAGAAAGGATGGACGGATGAATCAATCAATGAATCAACTGATGGACAGGAAATATTGCACTAGTAGCAACATCCTTCCCTCAGCAGTTCTAGCCATGGTCATAGTCATAGTCATAGTAGTATTAGAACTAGAACTCGAACTACAACTACAAGCAGCAGCAAAAGCTCTTACACTAGCATTAATGATACATGCGCTGATCCTTTGACCCTTTTTATATCGTTGGGATCCTTTTTCTATCTTTGGACAATTCACTGCCTCTAACTCAATTTATGCTCATCTCGAGATGGAATCTAGAATCTAGAATTTTCCCAATCGCACGGATCACCATGTCATGTGTCCAACCCCTTTGAGCACTACATATCATCTTTCAACATTTGTATTCTGTTTTTCTCATTTCTCTTTCTTTCGTTTTTTTTGTCTCTTTCTTTGTTGGCTTAAACAGAGGATGAAGATGAACACTTGGCTCAAGATGTTGAAGAAAATGGTAAACAACATCTCATGTCAACTTTGGGCAAATCACATCATCATCATCTTAAACATTCACAATTAAACGGACCTAACATTAACATTGATGATGACATAGATCAAGAAGTAGATGATGATATTGATGAAGATGATGATGATGAAATAGAAAGTGAAATAGAACAAACAATTACACCATCAACACCACCAAATTCAACAACAACAGCAGCAGCAACAACAACAACAACTGATGCAGCAACTGATGCACATATTTGTGGCTGTTGTCGACGTCAATATTTTGGTCTACAACAATTTTTACTTCATAAAATGAAATGTGCAGTTAAAAGAGCAAATACAGTTGATTCATCATCATCACCATCACCATCAGCAATTACAACATCAGGTAATGCATTAGCATCATCAGTAGCAGGTGATTCACCATGTTTATCATCACCTCGATCATCCTTTGATTCACCACCTCCACCTCCACCACCTTTATCATTACCAGTAACATTATCATCATCATCATCATCAGTACAATCTATTGCTTCATCATCAATCTGTGATGCGGTGACATCTGTTCCTTCGGACCATCGAATAAATATACTCATGGGTACTCATAATCTTTCTCATTCACCCAATTTAATTTCAACCACCAACAAAAGGTCAACTATTTCACCATCACAACATCATCATCAATCAACATCAACACCAACAACAACAGCAACAACATCATCATCATTATCATCATTATCATCAACAATGATCGGTGATATTAATTCTACCTCTTTAACTGGATCAGCAATGATTTCACCTTCCATTTTATCCTCTTACCGTGTTAATTCACAATCAACCAGTCATATTCATGAATCCAAGACCAACAACAGTATTGGTAATAACAAAAATTTACATTCAACACCAACATCATCATCATTATTACTTGATCAATCAAGTCAACCAATTAATCCAATTTCACCAATAAATTCTTGTTTAAATAAATTTTCATCATCATCATCAACACCAACACCAACACCAACAACAACAACAACAATCACGGGTGGAATATTAGGTACAAATGTCACAAGTAATGAATCTGCATCATCATCATCATGTGTAAATGCAAATTCAAGTGATACAACTGCCACAAATGTTGATGTAACACCACCACCGACCAATACATTAGAATTACTTCAACGACATACAGAAAAAGCATTACAATCAACAATGTCTGGATGTAAAATTCAATCATTATTATTAAATGGTATGGCATCAAGTGATTTTCTTAAATTTCGTAAAGATGGTAAAGAAGATCCAAGTTATCGACATATGTGTCGTTATTGTGGTAAAGCATTTGGTTCTGATTCAGCATTACAAATACATATTCGATCACATACAGGTGAAAGACCATTTAAATGTAATGTTTGTGGAAGTAGATTTTCAACTAAAGGTAATCTTAAAGTACATTTTCAACGTCATAAAGCTAAATATCCACATGTTAAAATGAATCCAAATCCAGTACCCGAAGAATTAGATAAATTGTATCCACCACTTGAACCACCATCTGGATCAATGTCACCACCATCAGGATCATCATCTATTGGTGGATTAATCAATTCATCACGTACACCATCATCTAATGTAACAGCAGCAGCATTAGCTTCATCATCATTATCACCAGGTATATCATCAGTCAATAAATTAGGTTTATTTGTACCAGGTAAATCACCATTTGCATCAATATTTTTTGGATCTTCTAAGTCAGATCATCATTTATCATCATCTTCTGATGTACCAAAGAAACGAAGTAAACTTGATCATCATGATAATAGAACAGATGATGATGAAGATGATGATGACAATGATGATAATGATGATGATGATATGTGTGATGATGAACAAAATAATCTATCATGGGCAAATGGTGGTGATGATAATTGTTCTTCAAGTAATTTACAAATGCCACAACGAAAATTAGATACTGGATTATCTAGTTCTGAATATGGTAGTGATGATCAAGGACATTCAAAAAATCATCATCGATTAAATCGATCACTTGGTGTACTTGGTAATATTAGTGGTGGTGGTATTGGTGGTATTGGTGGTGGTAATGAATCAACTGGAACATTTGATGAAGATGAATCAGGTATACCATCAGCATCAGCATTAACTGCTGATCCTAAAATATTTATGATGATGCAAATGATGAGAAATTTTCAAAAACAACAACAACAACAAGCAGCACAAGAAAAACAAAATAATTTATCATCAAATGAAGGTAATAAAAATAAGTATAAATCTAAAAACAACAAGAAAAAATATCATCAAAATCAACATCAACATCATATGAAAACAAATTTACCAACAGATGATTGCCAAAGTAATTGTGAAGATGAAATTGTTGGTGATGGTGATGATATTGGTAATAGTGACAATGATGCAAGTGATGAAGCAGATGATAAAATGTTAACAGATAAGAATAACATCAACAAGCGTAAAATATTACGTAAAAAGCGTCGATCAAATGACAACAGTAATAATGATAAAATGGATGATGATGATGATAATAATATGAATAAAGATCAATCTGGTGTTCATTCAGATGAATATGATGATGATGATGATGATGATATTATCAAAGATAATAATGACAATGAAAATTCCAATGAATCAAATGATGATGATATAGAAAATGAAAATTTTCCAAATATCCATGATGGTGGAAGTGATGGTTCACTTGGTGGTAGTGTCAATGCAATTGATGAAAATGAATCAATGAGTCAATCAGAAAGTGAATCAATAATTAATTCAATTACACCAAATCATATAACAGCAGCACATCAAGCAGCATTATTAAGTGGTCATTCTGGTTTATTTCCAGGTTTTAGTGGATATTCATTTGCCCCAGGAATTGGTTTGATACCAAGTACTGGTGGTAATAATGTTGGTAACAATATTGGTAACAATAGTAGTATTACCGGAAATGGAGGTGGAAATGGTAATCATAATCTAATTGTAGGTGGAAATGGTGGAAATGGTGGTGGTGGTGGATCACCTAGTACTCCAGGTACACCAGGTACACCAGCATCTACAGGTACCAATGCTAATGCAACTGGATCAAACAATGTTAATTTTACCAATGCTGCTGCTGCTGCAGCTGCGGCAGCTGATTCATCAGTACTTGCCCAAGATCCATCATTGTATCAAGATTTATTACCTAAACCTGGTTCTAATGATAATTCATGGGAATCATTAATGGAAATTCAAAAAGCATCAGAAACAACTAAATTACAACATTTAGTTGATAATATTGAAAATAAATTAACTGATCCTAATCAATGCATAATATGTCAAAGAGTTTTGTCTTGTAAATCAGCACTTCAAATGCATTATCGAACACATACTGGTGAACGACCATTTAAATGCAAAATATGTCAACGTGCATTTACAACTAAAGGTAATTTAAAAACACACATGGGTGTACATCGTGTTAAACCAGCATTAAGAATATTACATCAATGTCCAGTATGTCATAAACAATTTCACAATGCATTAGTACTTCAACAACATATTCGAATGCATACGGGTGAAGCAACAGACATACCACCAGAACAAATTCTTGCTGCTGAAATCAAAGGGCCAAATATAATGTCATCATCACCATCACCATTGATGTCACATCATGGTTCAATATTTCATCCATCTGCAAATGCATTTACCAATGCACGTCATTCAACAGCCTTTTCACCTACATCAATAGTTTCAGCATCTTCTCCATCACTTGGCCTTTCACACATTCCAGGAACACCAGGGACAACATCAATTGTTACCGCATCCGCTCCTCACAGTGGAATTAATCATCCATTCTTTTCACAACTTATGAACAGTCAACTTAGTCAATTACATCAACAGCAACAATTGCACCAAAGATTGGCAGCAGTTGCAGCAGTTGTCACATCTACAGCAAATGATCAACCATCTAATTTACCCAGTACTATGTCATCACCATTATCTTTAAGTAAAAATGGTAAATTTAATCTTGACATTCATGATGATGATGTTGATGATCAAGATGAAGATGAAGATGATGATATTGATGATGATAACAACATGGATATTGGTTCAATTAATGACAATAACAATGATAAAAGTCAATTGGTTAAAAGAGAAATTGATAATGATGATGATGATGAATATCATGATGAATCATTTAATCAATCTAAAAATCAATGTAACGATCAAAATGACGATGAAGATGATGATGGTCAATCGAAATGTCTTTCAGATGATGAAAGAAGATCACTTAACTTCAATAACAACAATAACCGAAGTAAACACAACAACAACAATAATAATAATAATAATAATAACAATAATAACAACAACAACAATAACATCAATCGACAAAGCAACTGTTCATCACGTTCAATTGATATAAAAAAAGACGGTAAAAAAATTGAAGGGAAAGAAAAAAATTGTGTAAAAACCGGTGAAAATAAAAAGAAGAAAAAGAAAAGAAAATCAATTGAATCATCATCATCATCAACAACAATTTTTGGTCAGTCAACAGTTAAAGGATCACTTGAATTAAGTAATTGTATTAACAATGATAAAATTATCGGTGGAATTATTGGTTCAACATCTATATCAAATAGTTGTAATAATAATTCTAAAACTAATAATAACATTGGTAATAATAACAATGGTTTAACTGATAGTGATGGATTAGTAACATCATGTAATTTTTCAACATCACTAACTGCCCTTGAAAATCACGTTAAAACAATATCAACAACAGGATCAACATTAACATCACCATCACATCCAGTTAGTGCATTGGCAGCAATAGCAGCATTAAATTCAATGGCAGCATCAGTTAATCCAAGTGTAGTAATGGCAAGTGTTCATTCACCATCACCAAGTCATCTTATATCTAGTATTGGTGGTGTTACAAATCAATTGAGTGTACTTGATCACCCTGTTCTCATGAGTAAAGGAGGAGGAGGAGGAATTAATGTTGCAACAAATATTACATCATCTGGATCATCTAAATTATTTACTGGATCAAATAAAAATCGTCACAATCATAGTACAATTGGTATTGGTGGTTCTGACATTGGAGATAAAGAACACCACCAACAACAACAACTATCTGATACATATAAAGATACTAGTCGATCAAGTCCCCTCAGTGATGTTGAACGTAGTGATTTTATTTCCACAAAACAACTACAAACAAGTACACAACATGATACTTTAAATCACAATGGTGAAAATAATATTATTATATCATCATCATCACCACCAACAAGTACAAATGTTTTATCATCAGGTATTTCAAATGGTGGTATTTCATCATCTATCTTACCATTAGATTTAACACCACGTACAACATCATCATCAACAACAACATCATCTTCATCTTCATCACTAGTTGATCCAAATAAAGTACAACAACAATTTCAAGCACAAGCAGCAGTTGCAGCAGTTACACATGGACAATTATTTCCACCATTATTTGCAGGTTTACCTTTTCCACCAGGTAAATCATCTACAACATGTCAAATATGTTTAAAAACTTTTGCATGTAATTCAGCATTAGAAATTCATTATCGATCACATACTAAAGAGCGTCCATTTAAATGTGATGTTTGTGATCGTGGTTTTTCAACTAAAGGTAATATGAAACAACATATGTTAACACATAAAATTCGTGATTTACCAGCAAATTTATATACAACAACTGCAACATCAACAATTAATAATACATGTAATAATGGTATTAATCGTTCACCACGTGCACCACCATCAACAACTGATTCAAATTCTAATACAAGTATTGATACTGCATTAGGAGGATCTCGTGAAGGTTTAACAACAACAACAACAACAACAACATCAACAACTGGTGATAGTCCATCTGGTTCTAATTCTGGTCGTCGTCATTGTTCAGTATCTAAACATGTATGTTCAGTGTGTAAAAAACCATTTTCATCACATTCAGCTCTACAAATACATATGAGAACTCATACAGGTGACAAACCATTTCAGTGTTCAATTTGTAATAGAGCATTTACAACAAAAGGCAATCTAAAAGTTCACATGGGTAAGTTAAATGTTCTAAATGAATGCATGCTTTAACTTTAATCATCTTTCATTAGTAACTATAGTAACTATGTGTAAAAGATTAATTCATTTAATCAATCATTCATTTATTTCATTTCATTCATTTATTTGTTTATACAATAGGAACACACATGTTTCCCAATGGAACATCTCGTCGTGGTCGTCGAATGTCAATTGATTTACCCAATCTTCATGTAACACCGCCTAAAGGGACGGATGCAAATGCATTTTCACCCAGTTATTTTCCAGTTCTACCAACTGCACTTGCCTATCTTAATGGTAAGTAAGGTCAATCAATCAAAAGATTCAACACAATTGTTGTTATCTTAATATATACATATATATATATAATACATTTCTTTTTGTTCTTCTTCTTGTTCTTTTCATCATCAGGCATGAATGGACAAAATAACTCTGATGCTGTTGCAGCTGTAGCAGCCGCTCAAGCACATCTTGCAGCTCAAATACAACAACATCAAAATACTGGACGAATGGTTCCTAATTTACCTCATCATTTATCTTCTTCATCACTTACAATTAACAGTAACAATGGTTCACATTCAATAGATGCAAGTGGTGGTGACATTAGTGATGATGAAGATCATTCATCAGATAAAACATTAGATGGTCCAGTTGATGAGGGTACAAGTCCATCTGCATCACCTTCATCACTTGGACATCATTTAGCAACACTTAAAGCATCTACAAGTAATCGTAATAATCCAACAAATCGAGTCAATGACAATTCACTTGATGCTGGTAGTTTATCTGGACGAAGTTCATGTTCACCTAATTTACCATTATCAAATAAGAAGAACAAAAATTTACTTAGAACATCTGCGGGTGATGATGATATAGATGAAGATGATGTTGTTGACGATGAAGATGATGATATCGATGATGCTGATGATGTTGATGACGATATAGATGATGCTGATGATGATGTCGATGATAATAATTTCAATGATAATTTACGTAATACAACAACAACAGCAAAATCATCATCAACATCTCGAAGAAAAAATAATTCTTCCACATCATGCAAAAGTATTTCACGAAGTAAATCAATAAATGTAGGACAACTTAGTCACAACATGACAACAACAACAACAACAACAACAGCAAGTACAACGCGAAATGAAAACAACAAATCTATCGAAACAAGTAACAACAGTGAAACAATGAATAGTTCTAATGTTGTTGTCGATACTTTGACCACACATCAAGTATCATCAACTGGTCTCACAGCAACATCTCAGTCTACCATTACACAATCGTCACTTAGTGTAGTCTAATGATTGACTGTTTCTTTATTCACTTTGCATTTGTCTTGTATTTCAATGGGTAACATGGGTAACCAAATTAACCATTTGTGCGAAGTAACAGAACAGAACAGAACAAAACAACAACAAGAACAACAAGTCGATTGGAAGAAGAGAAAAAAACTTCATATACTCTAAATATTTCACTCATCTCTTTGTAATTGTCTCTAAGTGTGTCTCTCTCTATCATTATCTTTCTCTCTTTAACTCTCTGTGATACATCTTACTTTTACTTTTATCTTTTTGGGTTGAAAATTTGAATCCATTTTCCAAAATAATTTATCACAATGGCAAAATTTCATTAAAACCAGTGAAAGCCAATTACTTTTGGTAATTTCTTTATCTTCTTTACCCCAAACTCTTGACATTCATATCCTTTTCAATTTATGTCATTTAAAGATAATTTCACTCACTCTTTTTCTCTTTCTCTTTTATTTCATCCTCTTCTTTGTTCACCATCATCCTGTCAACTATTTAATTTTCAAAATTTCATTTGTTATATAACAACATGCAACTTATACTTAATTTAACATAATAGTAATCTCATTCATTAATTGACAAATTGAATAGAATACACATTTGCATTTGTAGTATGAGAGATTTTTCTTTTTTCTTCTTCTTCCTCATCATCATCATCATCGTCATCATCTTCATTACACAGAGCAACCTGATGGTTAATTTGTAACCTGTAACTCAAAAAAACAACAGCAAAACATGGACACAAATAAAATGACAAATCCAACCAACTAACTAATGCATTTTACCTGACTTGATACTCATGAACATTGATTAGAGCGACAGCGTGCACATCACATATGATGTAATGTAATTTAACTTTTAACTGTCACAACAACAACAACAACACATCAACAAACATACAACAAATATCATACAAGTGAATCATCATACCGATAAAAGACAAGAAAACAAAACAAAACAAAACATAAGACAAAACAAAAGAAAACACATACACTTGTAACATTCAACCATAGCATTATCAAAGCACGAATGTCTCTCTTTATCTCTTTGTCCATTTAACTTTTATCATTTTCCTCTTCCTCATCATCTTCTCTCTATCTTTTTGTCATCATCTCTAGTCTTTTGCCACAAGACCTCAAGTTACTTCCCACATTACTGTTTACCGAATTCCTTTTTCCTTTTGTTTCAATTTATATTTTCTTTTACTCATTCATCTTAGATGTGTATACAGCGCCAATTATGTAATTTACGCGTGATTAATTCACGTTATCATCCAATGGTGTCTCTCTTTCTCTCTTTCTCTCATTATGTGTGTCCACTTGCAAACTCGATACAAAAAATTGTAATACAATCAATCAATCAATCAATCAAAAAAAATACAGTTTACCCTACATCCTTGTCCAAAAAACTTTTCTTTGTGTGTTTGTGTGTCTTTCAATTTCTCTTGTATGATGTAAATTTATCTTGTCTTATATTGTGATATTTCACAGTGTAGACAAATAAGATGGTAATTGAAGTAGTCACTTGTGTCTCTTTTATCCTTTAAAATTTTACCCTGAAAACAGGAAAAACATAGTGTAGAAGGCAAGAAAGAGAGAAAATCTCATCTCATCTCATCCTTTAAAAAGAAGAAGAAGGAATAAGATATAAAAGATACCCTTTCATATCCTTCTTCATCCATGTCTATGTGTTATGTGTTGATGGGTGAATAAAGTGCAATTTATATCACTTTCACATGGGATAAAGTTTAACTTGTCTCATTCAATGACTTATGCTTCATTGTTCAACACTATGTTGTTAGCATCTTTCTTTTGCCTGTTATTTTTTCTTTTCTCTTGCATCTGCATCACTTTGCAAAACCATTTTAAACATTTGGTAAAGGTGAAATTGTTTCTAAACTATTTTTTTCTTCTTCTTTTTATTATTATTTTCTTTTCTACCGTAAAACTTTGTTGGCCCCTTCTTTAGTAAGAAGGAAAAAAGAAGAAGAAGAATATAAGGGGTAATAAAAAGTAAGGTGAACATTTTCAACATGGGAAATATTTTGCATTAAATTTGTAGATATCGACTTTAGCAAAGTTGTATACGATGAAATTTAATTTAATTGGCTTGTATATATTTTATGTTTATGGAGGTGAAGAAAAAACGGAGAAAAGAAAAACTTCAACTATTACAAGTAAAAAGTAGAAGAAGTAATAGAAGAACAAGAAGAACAAGAAGAACAAGTTGAATGTTCAATGTGTCCAGGGTGTAGAAAGAATAAAAAAATTAATCTTTTACTGTTGAAGAAAATTCAAGTAAGTTCAAGTTGAAAGATATATTCAAGTAGATGTATTCTATTGATGGTAAGAACGAGAGAAGAACAAGAACAACCAACACAACAAAACGTGCATTGTATTTCAAATGTAATTTAAATTTTTTTTCTCTTTTCACTTGTTTTTTCCTCATCCTAAATGTTCATCTTTGTCTTGAGGGTTTGTATTTTGGGTATTTTTATTCTTTTTTCTATTTATCCATTTCTCTCTCTCTCTGTGTTGTGTGTATGTGTAATTTCATTATTCAATAAGGTTACACAACATACAAATGTTGTATCTTTCTATCTATGTACAATGTAGTATGTAGTATGCATGTTGCAACTTGCAGATTCTGGTCAATTTGTTTGTAGTGTAGCATTTTTATTATTTTATCTTTCACCTGACATTGATGTTGTTCAATCGGAATACAAATGTGAAAAGTATTTCACTTACTTTTTCTCCAACCAACAAAAGAAAGAGAGACAAAGTCAAGAGGAAATAACAAATAACAAATAAGAACATCGAGTTGATTACTCATGTTTTCAGATCGGTTGTGTATGAACATCGATTGTCCATGTGACTGGTTGGCAATAGAGAACAAAGAGACAATTACCAATGGTCAGTGGTCACCATCGGAATTCAAGAGACCTTATTAAAAGGAAAGAAGAATATGCTTTGTGTGTGTATTTTTTTTTATCGCCCTGAGAGTGCAATTGTGTGTATGTGTGTGTGTTGTACTTGAACTTTGTGTAGGGTGAACAGTGAAAATAGCCCACCTCACTTATTCTTTGGGTTCTTTTCTCTCTCTTCAATTGACAACGATGTAGTTGATTCAATCAACAACATCAGTCCAATGTTGCAGGGTGAATGCTCAAGTGAAGAGGAGAGGAAAAAACATCCATACACATACACACATAGAAAGATCGACCTAAGAGACCGACAATTGGACATCGTAACAGCACATTTTGTCCCCAGAATGCATGAAAAGAGGACATTTTCTTTACAGATGTATTTTTTTTCTTTTCTCTTTTTTTTTGTCATCCAAATATGTTCAAGGCACACAAACTTTTGTCCCAGACACAGAGGGAGAGAAAAAGCGAGAGACACTAATAACAAATGAAACCTTTCATCCGGTTTGAGATTACACGCGGAAAATTCAACTCAATTGTTCTCTTCACATACTCGCTCTTTTTCTCTTTTTCTCTTTTTCTCTTTTTCTCTTTTCTCTTTTCTCTTTTCTCTTTTCTCTTTATTCCCCTCTTTTCTCTCTCTCTTCTCTTCTCCTCCTCCGATATATACTTTGCATCTTTTAACTGGTAGGGAGATTTTCTCTCACCTTTCTTTCACTACGTTTTTCTACTAATACGGCTTAAATTGGTCTCTGTATTTGTAAGTGTGAAATCAAAAGCATCTTTCAAATTTATCCTAGCGCAAACAGATTTGTGACCGAAAAAAAGAAGAAAGAATACCATCAATCCAACGACTATTAACCAAAAAAGTAGTGTAAAAGAGGCAAGGCAATTGAGTTAGGTTTTATTTTTAATACTTTTCTTCTTCTTCTTCCTTCTTTTTTGGCCAAAGTGATTGTTATTGTCATCACAAAAGTCTTCATGAAATTATCCAAATACCGGATACACTTGAAACTACTAGCGCCAACTAGTGACCTGGTGGAGTTTTATTTTTCAACAAAATCAATTGTGAATCTTCAACTATTGATGACAATATCAATCTGTATATTGTGTGAGTACTTGTTCATCAATTGATGATTTAACTCAAAAGTCACTTAATTCATTGACTTGACATGAAAATGTGAAAAAGGTTTGTCATGTGATGAATCTGTTGCTGTGTGTGTACTTTCATTGTCCTGGGTTGATATTAAATTTCATTTGCTTGTATTTTTGTAGCATTCTATTCATTGTACATTTAACTCCTCCTTTACACATAGTGTATGTGTGTCTCAATTTATCCTGTTTTCATTTAACTTGAACTTTTTTTTTCTTCAACTTCCTAAAAAGGCCAACAAGTAAAGCATCAACAACCTAGAACCATAGAACAGTTATATCATTCCGTTGGTTCTATAAAGCAAAGTGAAGAAGATGAAACGAAAAACTTCGAAAGAAGAAGAAGAAGTAAAAAAAGCAAAAATACAATGATACAGATGAAAAAGTTTACTTTTGTGAAGATACGAAAGGGAAGAACAAAAAGTAGAGAGAAAAAAAGTTCATAGTAAACTTCTCAAGGGATGCAAGTTTGAATTTACATCTGTAAAGAACAAGTAAATCAACTACAAACACAACACAACACAACAGAAGGCAAGTAGATTGTTTTTGTTCATTCCATTTTTGTTGGAGTTTACTTTGTTCTTGTACTATGTGTGTGTTTTTCGATGTTGTACTACTTGACACATCAATCAAAGTGCCATCGTACAATACAATGAAAATAGGGGTCCAAGTAACCTTACAATCAAGTAAAATGAGACGAGGGAGTCAAAAAAGGAAAAGAAAGAAAAAAAGTAAAAAAGTCAAGTCAAGTTGAATCAATTGTATCTCGTAAATCCTTTCTCATTTGATAGGAGAAGAATAGTAGTTCTACTATCAGCAATAGTACTAGTTTTGTTGTTGTTCTTGTTGTTATTTTCGATATGTTCATTGCATTGGTATGTGTCATTTTGTGTATGTGCGTGTAGTATTTCATTTGTACAAAAGAACAGAAAGCTGTCTGAGTGATGTAGTGAGTGAGTCAAATGAATAAGCAGAACTTTTACAGAACATTCTCAAGCGTAAGATTGGTCCAGTTCTTTTGTATGTTCTATGTCGTCCTTCATGTCGTGTGGTGACGTATGAGGCGAATAAAAATTCCTTTTTCTTTATGTCCATGTGGGTGATTGGGGTGATTTTTTACACCTTGACTGTTTGGTCATTTGTTTATTGATTTTTATCACACACAGACAGACACACACGCAGACAGTGTGTATTCCACAGTGATGTCAGTCAAATGGCATCAAATGTAGTACAAGAGAAAAGTGTGTGAAGATAGAGCAAAAGAATTTACTGGTATTTGTTTTACGCCTGTTTGTGTGACACTTTTTTTTTTCTTTTCCTCTTTTACGAATAGTTCTAACAGTTCTAACAGCCCTTACAGCTGAGTTCTGGTCAAAAGGAAAGCCAAGTAAGTCAATGGATTGTCTAAAGCTGGTCAGTCGATTGAACTGATGTATTGACCGAGGGAAAAGTGAAGAGAGGGAGAGAAAGAGCGGAGAGAGAAGCAAAGAGAAGTAAAGAGAACGAAAAGAAAAAAGGAAAAAAAAGAAGGAAAGAAGGAAAAAGCTCAAATGGAAAGTGGACTCTACTTGACTGACTGACTGGTCGACTGGACACAGCAAACAGATTGAAAGAAGAGCCAAGTTAATAAGAGGATGAGTCAGTTGTTTGAAAGAAAGAAAGAAAAAGAGAAAGACCAAGTCAGGTGTAGAGTCTGGACGTGAATTGAATCCCTCAGGTCTTTTGTCCACGCGGAAAGGACCATTGAAGGGAGAGAAGAGAAAGAAGAAGAAGAAGAAGAAGAAGTAGAACATCAGTAGATAAAAGAGGATGCGGATGCTGCGTAAAAAGAGAAGGTACACAGTGAAAAAAAATACAAGAGAAGGAGAAAGAGAAAGTTAAAGTGAAAAGAAAGAAAGAAAGAAAGTGAAAAGACAAGGCAAGAGAGAATCGGCTTAGTCAATTGAAGAAGTGCTTAAAATCTACTGCTTTTTTTTTCTCTCTTTCAATTCAGTCTTCTTTCTCTCGTTTTTTTCTCTTCCTTCTCTTTTTCTTTTATTTCCTTCTTTCTTCAACTCACTTTCACTGTTAACTGTACTGTTGGTTGTTACTTGTTCTTCTTCTTCCTTTTTTCAAAGCCAATTGAAAATCGATTTGTCAATCAGTTCACATGGTTTAAAGAACACTTGCTTTTAGTCGATTTAAACACTTGTTTGTCGGGTGATTTAAAGCAATGTACAAGTGATTTCTTTGTCATCGTTTTACTTGTCTGGTTACTTTGTTGCTTGAATAACCTGAAGGACAATCATGTATACAATGATGTGTTGTTAAATTGTAGGGTAACTTTATCTACCTCAAAGTACTGACCACTATTGGTGTTGTTGTTGTTGTTACAACTTTATTCTTTATACACTGTCAAGTTATTCATTGCGTAACAAAGTATGTTCTAACTGATAAAAGTATCTTACTTTTGTGATTATCAATGTTTCTGTCTGTTTGTGTATAAGAGTAAAAGAACTAGTAAAAAAGTATAAAGAAAGAACATCAATAGAACATACATTAGAACATTCAGACAGTTGAATACGATTGATTTGTTCTACCGTAAGATTCACAATGACAGAGTAAACTGTGACTGTTCATGGACACACAGTAGCAATTATTGATTAATCCAGTTACATCGAGCAGCAAGAAAGAACGAAAGAACCTGGACTTGGTTTTTCCACTGGGAAAAGAAGACTTTTTTTTCTCGTATTTTTTCTATCCTGTATTTTGTTGTATTTCTTCTTCTTCTTTTCCGTTTTTTTATCATCTTCTTCTTGTCCATGTACTTTGTTGTGTTGCTACTGCTACATTTCATTGTCAGCCTTGGATAGGCTTTCAACAAAATACCCTATTTCTTTCTATTTTCTGTGTATTTTTTTCTTTCTTTCTCTTTTGTGTCATTCTTTACTGTGTGTGTGTAACTCTCACTTTCATCTCATCTTCTCAGCTGGCTCACAACTGCAATTAATTTACTCGTCTCCACCTGATGGTAAATCAGATTACATTTGGAAAAGATCCTTTGCAATGCAGTTAGTATTTTTCTTCTCTTTTGCCTTTTACCACAGAAGAAGTAATAACAACAACAGTAACAACAGTAACAACCGAGTAACAACGATACAACTAAAATGTAAGATGAAGGATGTTGCAAGAATTTTTCAACTGTGTAGATGCATGTGATTTAAATTAGTGACAGAAAAAGCGACCATTGCAAGCATGAACAAAGAGAGACATAAAAGAGAAAAGAGGAAGAAGATGAAGATGAAGATGAACACAGTAAAACTGAAATATGACTCCACAAGCTGGCACGTGGCAGTTTTTTCTACCTCGATGATGGGCCTTGTGATGTGCATTCTAATTTCTTTGTCTCCTCTATTTTTGTCTGTAAATTGAAATTGTCTTTCTTTTGTTTCATGTTGACTTGACTTTGTCTCTTTATTCCTATAGAACACATGTAGCATCACATCACTAGTCGAAAGAGGAAAAGAAAAATAGGGGGGAGAAAAAACAGTCACTTTAACAATTAACCTCACACACACATACACAGATAGAACGAAAGAAGAACACACAGTTCACATATGTCACTCAAGGACACACAGAGGAACCTTTTTGTTACATTATTGACTTTTTTTTCCTTCCTGCAAGTTGAATGTTAATTCTTTTCCTCCGGTAGAAAAGAAACACATTTACAAGTTGATAATTGATTCATTGTCTTCTTTACCAAATGTACACAAGCAGACACACACACACACAGATAGATAGAAAGATCAAGGAACAAAAGTGAAAGTTAAAGAGTGACAGATAATTTTTTTGTCAAAACATTTTAATTCAATTAGTAGATAGGAAAACATGTCAACTTTATCCTTCATCATCAACATGAACATGTACTCAAAGTGTATGCTTGTGTGTGTATACTCAATTGACAAAGTAAGCAAGCATGTCATTTGATTCGATGAAAGTTATTCTGTTCATGAGAACCATGAAAATGTTTCGGTCACTTTGATCTGATGTTAAAGTTGTATGTTCTCTGTGTCATTGTCATTCATTGGATTGTATGTTAATGTTTGACTCTCTCAATGACACTAACACTGTCCAACTTTAACATGTTGAATAATTAACAGTATGTCCATGTCCATGTGTTTCTGGACAAACAAAAGAAAATAAAAGAATCTTTGTCTTTTCTTCCATCAAGTAACATCAGTGACATTCAGTTGTATT